>JAAXOA010001550.1:0-15596 GCA_036561885.1 Salina celebensis
AAAAACATGAAAAATATTATATTTCGCTTTATTCTGGCCTGCCGTATGAATTTTAACTTTATGGATGTAAACCGGAAGTAATCCGTGCTACACCGTGCAAAGATTTGAAATACATTATGTAACGGAAGTGGGGAAGGATGACATAACTGATGATGATGTTACCAACAGGTATCGTAGACGCAATACATTCCCTTCACTTGCAATTTACGGTACAACAAAGACGCTATCTATTTACTACGATCACTTCCGTTAGTTCTATAATAGTGCAAAAATAAATCGATTACTTTAACATGTTGGCTGTTGATTTCACTTATAAGGCCCTATAGACATTTTGTGGATGATTCTCTGTAAAAAAAGTGGTCAGACAAGTTCATATCTTTGTTCGTTGCATACTGCATCTTGAACACTTGCACTTGATGAAAACAGGCGCACTTGGCTCCTCAAAAGAACTACTAATTTTTGCTTCAGATGCAGCACAAACAAACTTTCCTTTCTTAGAGCTATTATGTAACCACAAATATAACAAACAAAATATGCATCACGTGGGCATTTTCATGAATCATGTTTTTAATGATAAACATTTTTAAAGTTAGAATGTATTCAATCACAAATTATTTTTTTTACGGAAACATTATAAAAATGTTTCATTGTGGACGCAAAATATTCTTAAAATAGAAGTTTTCCTGTAGCCGCTGCTGTTTCAGCCTCATAAAGTCTCTTATAGAATTTGTCATACAGACAGGCACCGCAGTTTGGATTTCTTCGCCGTTTCTGCACCCTCCCAACTTCATATCCCTACAAGGTTTAAATCCAGTTGGCCTTACGGGATAACTCTTACCCGCTACCAAATTCGCCGGTCCCCAATTCTGGCGGGCATCAACTGGTGGTAACGTTGGGAGGATTGTTGCATGCTTCTTCGTCAGCCCTACTTTCTTCAACCTTGCTTGCAAAGAATTTTTCAAGTTTTGTGTTTGCTTTCGGACTTGAATCGCCCTCAAATGATATTTCTGGACCATTTCTTCCTTTTCGTTGGCCCTATGAACGAATTTACCCACAACGCTTTCAAACCTTTCGGGATCTTTGAAATGGCCTTGGAGGAGTTCCTTCAGTCTCAATTTTGTTTCACAAGCATGAGCCAATTTTGATTCTTCTTCGTCAATATGATAGCGATTTTTGTAGCTGGTAAGGACTCCCTCGACCATTCCAGTTCCACTACTGCGAAAGCTTTCTCGTTCTGCGTTGATGTTTTCCAGGCGGTGGAAGTTTTGTCGGTAGTCGACTCTCAGCGCGTTGAACTTTGCCTGGGTAAGTTGAAGCTCTTTGTTGACTGTTTTGATGCCTTGTTTGGTGCGGACAATGCGATCGTGGCGGACACGGGCTTTTACGAAGGTCACACGAAGTTGAGGCATAGCCAAGTGAGCTTCTTGCATCATGTGTTGGAGCTCCTTGATTTTTAGAGAGTAGTGCTCCATTCTATTGACAGACGAGGTAATCATGTCTTGGAGAGTGTACATCATTGTGAAGTTGCTGAAGGAGGCGTCATTATAAAAGTTTTTCATTTCTTTCAAACTCTGCTCAAAGTTGACTGGATAGCTTCCAGATGAACTCGTCCCAGCGTTCTTCCGACTGCATAAAAATGGCAACAATTGTATTGCTTCAAAACTTCATGAAAATAGATAAAATAGATATATTATTAATAATTAGAGCCTACTAACCAATTGATTTTCCATTCGCCGTAAAACAAAAAACAATTCTAGTGAGTTTTTCTTTTCCTTTTCCAAGTTTGTGATGAATTCGTCCAACTGCTTTTCATGGTCATCCATGTATTTATGCAAATCCTGTAGCTTCTTCCTGAAAACATTCGAAAAATATGAATGGACTTCTTGCATATTGAGGGATACTACATCAGAAGCAGTTTAAATTAAAACTCACTGTGTATCCGATATTTTCTTTTTGTATATCTCTTGGTTTCTCGCCATAAGAGCATCTTGTTCATCCATCTCAAAATTAATTGTTGCCCATGTTTTATCCAGAAGCTCCTGAAGCTTTTTCTTTCTAACTTCATCTCGAACTGCCTGCTGAGTCGCTTTGATTTGAGTTTCCGCCCGGAAGTGTTTTCCCTCCATGCCTTTGATGACTTTATTGTCCTCTGCGTCCTGCGCTGCGCGGTTATGCTGGGCCAGTAAAGTCTCTTGTTCCAGCTTAAATAAAGTTTTAATGTTTCAGTTGAGGTAGGAAGCATGTAAGGAAAATAAAAGATTTCACTGATTGTACCAGTAAGCACTCCAGTTTCTTTCTGTAAGTCTCTTGCATTTCGTAAAGGAAGTCGCGTTCCAGTTGGTACCGGATCCTCTCCGATCGCTGCAACTGAGCTTGTTCCCGAAGTCGTTCCACAGCCCATTCCAGTTCATCCCGTCTGAAGCTTGCGATACTAACCTCTTTTCCGTCAGGTCCTTCGGCTTTAATTGGACCGAATTTTGCCCAAATCTTTTTCTCCTTTGGGGTCATAGCGGGGGCGGCATCTTTTCCTTTTTCCTTTTTTGGTGGCATTTTGTATAATTAGGAGTCTTCCTTAAATCGCAGTTAGTTATTTAGCCGAATACGCGCGACACTGAGAGACCTGAAATTACTAGTGTGGTGTGAAGAAAGAAGAAAATTTCGGGTAATTTAGTTATTGTTAGCTCGGAATATCAATTTTAGCAAACTGGTGTGAAAATTAGGAATGTACCATGACGATGGTACAGTTAATTTTCTAATCAGGAGCCAAATGACCAAGCAGACGCCTCTCGGACAACAGGATCGTAACGGTAACAAAGGTCAAACATATACCAGGGGAGAAATTCACAGTGCTGTAAATTGGTTGATGACGATTGTGGATTAGATTAATCTTAAAATTGGTGCTTATGATTCGTGATAGGGATTCATTAAGTCTCGTACAACCAGCGGTTTAAGTTTTCCCTGAATCCCATCCCAGAATAGCTTGCATTCAGTGAGTCAACTCGAATGGGTACTTTCGAAAAAAGCGAAAAACTAAACCAGGACAGTTTTCTTTCTTGTTCCACTGCTAAAAAATCAAAGAAATCCCATCCCAGAATAGCTTGCATTCAGTGAGTCAACTCGAATGGGTACTTTCGAAAAAAGCGAAAAACTAAACCAGGACAGTTTTCTTTCTTGTTCCACTGCTAGAAAATCAAATGTTCTCGCCATTCGAGTATTTTTTTCGTTATAATGGGATGTATTATTTTGTTTTTCAAGCAATGCATTCACATTAGCGCCAAGTAAAAGGGCATAATAACGCTTTTAACTTGGCAAAATCCCAATACATGATTTGTTTAGTTCAGAAAGCTTTTTTTACGAAATGAAGGGATCATTTGTCCTTCCATACTCACGACCGTTTCGGGGTGTGACCATTTACGTCGCTTGTCGTTTGCGTTTGATCAATATTACTCAATTGCTACTAAACAAAACAGCTACCAAAAACTGAATTCGTGCATGATCTACAGTTAGTTGTTGTCATGGATTCACAATGTCAGGGTAACTCATGGAAATTCCAAACACGGTAAACCATTCGGTAAACAGCTTTGGTCGTTTTCTATTGAGGTGTTGGGGATTACAATTAGAGGACCAAGAAGGATCACTGATCACTTCATTACTTCGCAAAGATGTCTAAGGTCGGCAGTGTTGCTGGCTTACCTCCAGTAGTGTCTGACGGGGCCTTAAGGAAAAGTCGAGACTCCGGAGGAAATCTCCGAACGTCCCTCGTAGAAGCCGCGATTGCCTCAGTAGTTTATCCAGTACGGAGCAGCGGATTGATTGACATTTTATCAGAACCAAAGCCGCCTCTTCCTGTGGATCTTCCACCAATCCCAAGACTACGTGTCACATCCCCACAATCTCAAGCAACTGGACGAAAAGCTGGTAAATCACAAACTTCAGATGTGCCCACTATTGACGGGGATAACGCTCCTAATCCGTTTACTTATCCAAAAAATGTCGAGCAGTTTATCGAAATGTTGGATCAATTCAAGGCGGAGGTATGGTATAACGACCATGCTATAAATAAAAAACTATCAACTCAACTCAACCTGTTTCAAATATTACTAACTAATTAACTAACTAATAATTATAAAACTTTTTATCTTTTAGGATAAGGAAAAGCAACAAAATGTCCCAACTTTAATGAAGGGCACAAAGGGATTCAAACAGAGTCAAACGAACTTCAGATGTGCCCACTATTGACGGGGATAACGCTCCTAATCCGTTTACTTATCCAAAAAATGTCGAGCAGTTTATCGAAATGTTGGATCAATTCAAGGCGGAGGTATGGTATAACGGCCATGCTATAAATAAATAAATAAAAAACTCTCAACTCAACTTGTTTCAAATATTACTAACTAATTAACTGACTAATAATTATAAAACTTTTTATCTTTTAGGATAAGGAAAAGCAACAAAATGTCCCAACTTTAATGAAGGGCACAAAGGGATTCAAACAGAGTCAAACGATCCTAGCCAGAATCAAGCCGTTTTTGCAGCCCACATTTAAGCCATGTAAGCATTTAAACAGAATCAGATTCAGCTATCATTAATTAGGAATTACGACAGTTCCCAATGTTGAATGTTTTTGCTTGTGTGAAGCTCTCGCCCAGGACTACAAGAAGGTCGTGTGGCGAGCCCAACATGGCCTGAATATCAATCATCTTCAAAAAGTCTCTAGAAAAACAGAGTACATTCAGCAACGAAAAGAGATTTACTATTTGCGGGTAATCCATAACCTCCCATAAATGCACCCTTTAAGCTTGTAAACTCTGTTTAATTCAATTCAAAACGCAATTAACGCAATAACACCATAATTTCCAGCGTGCAGTCCGTGCTCGGAAGATTGCAATGGAGCTTCTGAAGAAAAACAAAGAGTTTGAAGAAGCCTGTCTGAGTAAGTACGAGTGGTTGACTGACTTCACTAAGGAGGCCTTTGAAGACTTTCTCCGTGAAAATGACGAACTCACCCAGAAAGCTGCTAAGCGGTGAGTGAAATTAGACTCATTATAACTTTTGAGTGAGTAGCATTGTAAGAAAATCCGTTTTCTTTTAAAACCCAGCGCGGAGGCCACTTTAAAAGAAAAGCTTGATAAATCTCAGGAAGTTCGTCAGCTCAGCATTAATATCAACCAGTTAAAAAGCGACATCGTCGGTACCAGCGAGTCCCTGAAAGAATGCAGGTCGTACATGCGATTTTTAAATGATATTGCCCGGGAAATCCGGAAGAAAGATGAAGAAGAAGAGATCCGTGCCCAAGTAAGAGAGCAACAAGTGAAAGAAGAACTTGTCGAATTTATGAAACAAGGAATGACTTTGAGAGAAGCCAAGAAAGCAGTTCTGCTAAAGGCGGATCCTTTCTACGAAGAGGAACCCGCAAAAGATGAAGTAGTACCTGCGCTTGACGAAGAAGACGACGAAGAAGAAGAAGGCGATCAGGAAGAAGAAGAAGCTGGGAAAGCTCCGCAGCGATTGTCTACCAGTGAAAGTGGAACCTTTTTGGCTCATCTCGGAAAGAGTGTGAGGAGGGATATCGGACTCCCAGATGATTACACAGATCCTCCTCCAGAACCAGAACCGAAAGGGCAACGAGCTAGGAAAGAGTTCAGACGGTTGAAGAGGCTTGCTAAACTGGCTCCTCCTACACCAACTCAGATTGCAGGATCGTTGGTGACTAGAACTCCGGAGAGATTAATGCATGTAACGGCTCCGCATGAAAAGGCCGTTTTCGGACTGGAGCTACCTAGGAAAGAATCAATTGCCGCAGTCCAAGCGAAGCTTAATGAGGAAGGAGAGGGTAAGTGATAAGTTTGGGATTAGTAATCAGCACAGCAGCAATAAATCAATGCATTATTAATATTATTATTATTATTTTTGATTTTTGATTCTGCAGAAGATGAAGATGGATACAATGAAAATGCTCTGTTGAGATCCCTCGAGTTAGTCGCTGGAAACGAGAAAACAGATAGGAGGGAACTAGCCAGTAAGGAACCAATGTGTTTGGAGGCTCTATTAAACTTATGACGATGCTTCATAGTTAATTTGTTTTTTGTCACCAGATTTGAGTTTCACCAAGCCAAGTCAACTATTGGCCATTTACTCAGACATGGAAGAAGCCAACCTCTCATTAATTCAGCACTCTCAAGCATCTGAAGAACTCCTGGAGAAAGTACAAGTGGAAATCTCTAAAACAAGAAAGCAGCTTAATCATCGTGGAAAATTGTTGCGTGATGAAATCTCAACGATGCAAGCGAGTATTGATTCTGACGAAGAAAGAGCGAAGGCACTTGGAATGCTGTTTGAAATGTTTACGGGTGGAAACTACGATGTTCGGAAGCAACAAAAACTGTACAGAATTCTACAAAAGCATATTACAAAAGTATACCAGGCTGCTGTGGGTTCTGTGGATGAACACTTGAATCCAACTATGATGCTGACCAGTGTGGAAAAGAACTTTGAGGATTTGATGAAAGAAATTTTGGCAATGCCAATTGAAGTTGTTCTCCAAATATCTCGCGTAAGAATGAATGGCTGGCCATTTAACATTTAACATTTAACTACTATTAACTATCCCGTATTTTAACTTTATCAATGATTTATGAACGACTTTAGGAGCTGGATAAGGAACGTCGTGAGCTGGAGAGAGTAGAACAAATTAACAAGAAGAAGGCAATGTATGAAGACAGGAAGTCCCGGTCTATTGCCAGAGCAGAAGCCCCAATTGTTAAAAAGGTTCAGGATTCAATTTATTTTCTCCGCTTACGATTCATGTTACAGAACAATCACGATTTGTGTTTTGTTTGCAGAAAGGAAGGCCTTTATTACCTCGATCCCGACCGCCCAAAACTATTATCAAACTGTCACAAGCAGAATTGGAGAGCAAAGCGAAAGAAGACGAGTTCAATTACTTTTTTGGTCCATAAAAAGGATTATAAAATTGTGCTTATAATAATTTTGAATACTAATCATTCGAGCAAAATATTCCAAATCAAGCTGAAAATTCACCAAATCTTATTTTACGGCGATTTTTGTATCACCAAACTATGAGTCTCCAATTTTTCACATTGATTTTTCGTATCCGATTGGAATGTTTGTTGAAAAAATTAATTCCTCGTCAGCCGCACGGTTTCTTAACGCACATCGTCTTCGAGCAGCAGTGATTGGACACAAAGCCATCTATTTATAAAATTACAACTACAATGTATGTACAGAAATATAGCGTGTTTGTTTAATCATAATCATTACCTCAGTCTCGTACAACTTTCCAAATAGACAGTCTACGTAAGACTCTCTTGGAAATCGCCTATTAGGATTGTTACTCTGCGAAAACTCTCTAGTGGAAAATAGCTGAAACATAGTTGCTACTGTCGGAAGTATTAATTGATCGATTGTTATAGCTCTTGCTCTGGAAATTTCAGAGTTGCATGTGAAAGCCCGAACGCCCATTGTTTCCAGTGGGTTCAGCTGTCTGAATAATCCGAGTGCTTGGACCTGTTCCCACCTGCTATCCTTAGGTTTCTGTGTAGTTAAAGATGGTAGAGTTGGAATAAGGGATGCTCCAAAGTTCTTGGAACACTTCAGGATTTCTTTATCTGTTACGTTTTCCTAAATAAGTAAAAGTGTGTTTTTGCTGTTACTGAAAAAATGTAATGCATACATAGTAAGAAAATGTTAAACAGCGCTTACAGGCTCATCTTTGTATGCACTAAACAAATCAAAATAGCATTTTTTACACTTGATTTCATTGAATCGTTGTTGAGCGACTTGCATGAAAACGCCGGCGCGTTCGCAGTATATCCAGCCAGTTCTTGTTATCAACCATCTAAAATCGTAAAATCGTTATAATATGTACATTGTTGAAATAAATTTCGATTTCATCTAAACTATTTTAAATTCAAAGCTCTTCTGATGATCTTACAAACTTAGAGCGTAGTCTTCCTGAGGCTGTATGGCCTTCTCCAAACCCCATGAGCAGTTTGTTAGGGCACAAAGTATCAGTAATACTTCGGTTAAACAATGAAAATTTTGCACTATCTTCGCTATTTCCATTATAACAAAATGAGATGTTGATAGATTAGTACATGGCTTGTTACTAACATTCGTGCGCAGGCAAAACTGGAAGAAAATATTTTTAAATTCATTCATGCATGACGATGAGCTTTTGAGTGCTAAAACATCTTACATGGAACCAGTCCTGCATATCAAGAGCAAATCAATGTTTTCCCAGTAAAATCATGAAGCGTGGATGTTTACAGCGTATATCAGCAATTAGGTACATTTAACCATGTTAGGTATCATATTTCTTATTTTATTTATTTTAATGTCTTGTTACTTTAAACACTTTTAAGTCTTAACTAAAAATATGTTATATTGTAATATATTTCTTTATAATATAATATCGGATCGTAGCTTTTAATGCAGCCTCACAACCATTCAGTCGTTCAAGTTAGATATACGGCTAAGGACTGCGTCTAATAGCCGTAGGTAGATCTAATGGAGTCAGTTATCATAGAACAACTAATTTATATCGAACACACGAGGAACTCATGAAAACGTTACAACTGAAAATAGAAGACTTATATCCGTTTTGTAGTCGCTGCCGCATACTCAGAGCCAGCCATGTTCCTACACACAACAGTAAATTCATTGATAGCATCCTGGATAGCTCTTTTGTTGACCCGCTCCCTAGATTAGAACGAATTACCAGTTAGAATACAAAAAACGCATGGAATACAGTTATAATATAGTTAGGCAACTTACTTCGTAACTTTCAAGTAAAATCTTGATTTTGCTTCCGGATTGGCATGCTGTGAGGGAAATCCTTCAATAGCCAATATTTCAGACAACCAGGCTCGCCATTCTGCTGTGAAGACGTTATTCAAAGCCAACAATAGTTCGGAAAAATTATGACAACTTGATCTTGGGATGGCAAAACCTATTGCGAGGACAGCTTGACGGACTAATGTGAGACCATTTGCTTTAAAGAAATCAATCAATTGCGGTCGCAGCTGGGAAGCCTTTGGAAGAACAGTCGTCACTAAAAATATAGCTGCTTTTAAAACTGAAGAGTCCATACACGTCAACGCGTTAATGGCTGAAAGAAATAATCACCCAAATTAATTCCAGAATTTGGAAAAATAAAAACACATAATATATATAATTGAAACAGGAAAGCATACCAAAGAGAACTATTCCTTCCAGTCGAATACACGCCGAATTGACCATATCAACATTGTTCCTAATTAACTGAGCAATTAATTGTAAATACGATTCTGTAAAGTCAATATCACGATTATCTTTCACACGGTCACCAACAAGCTGATGAATTTCGGCCAGAAACCGGCACTGCGTAGCCATTTCATCCTTGCCAAGCATGAGCATGGTCTGTTTTGCCAAGGAAGTTGCACACATCAATGGATTCAACCGAAATGAAATGATGACCAACTGCATAGCATAGTGGATCACTGTAGCACTTGAGGAATGAATTGTGGACATGGTATGCTTAGGAATGGAAAAGAGAGCTTCCATAACTTCCTCATCTTTTGCCCATTTTTCAGCAACTGGAATAAGGGCGGGAAGAATTTGTTCGACAACTGGAATAAGAGGTTGAGCTCGGGGTTGAGTGCCTGATCTGTTTTGGCTCGTGGATTGACTAGAGTTGTTGTTATTGTTGGACATTGAGGATGCCATGTCTTCGGATATTTCCTCTTCTTCATCCTCGTCATCGTCGTCTCCAGAGGAAGATCCGTCAAGGGATGCACACAAGGTCCCGAATATGTTAAGAATTCCCAGCAAACTATGCTTAATATCGGACTGCGCCTGATATAAAAACAACCGAATATTTAATTAAAGCAAAGTTTGTTTTCCTTATTTGGCATGCATTTTAATACAAGTTCTTACATCTTGGCCTGCTAAATTCTGTAGTTGTGCCAAACAAGGGGCAAATATTTCATTAACAGCCGTGATGATTTGATCGTTTGGTAAAAACGGTAGGAATCTGCCGATCGAGTAAACAATCCTGATGCTGTCATTAGGAGTCATTCTTCCACTTTCTAGCGCTTGCTATAAATTAAGCACAAATTGGTTTAATTGGAATCACAGTAGGATGTAAGCATTAATGCAGTAACTTACTTTGCAGAAAGATAAAATATCAGGAGTAAATGCGGACAGATTTCGTGAACAATCTCTACTTAAGGTTTTAAGGGCGAGAGCAGCCGATGTTTGAACCTCGGACTGGAAAAGTCCTTCCAGAATGAAGCCAATGATACTTTTCAAAACAGCTTCGTATAAATGTATCATTCCACTGCAGGAACCTATTCAAGAATATTGGCATTACTTACTTTGTCACAAAAGTTTAAACAGGAATATCCACAGAAGGCAACTAAAGACTCACTAATACACTCGATTGCAGCCTGGAACAATTTAGGATTTCCACCCACACCCCGATTAAACTTTAAGACGCGCTCAATAACTGAAAATACTCGTTTCATTGGTTCCACAACGACTGGATCTGTTTCATCAGAAATATTCTCAGCAACTGCCCGCATCCCCATCAACAAGCTCTCCAGTTCCGGCCATAAAACTGTTAATTTAGTTGGATCCTGATAAAATTCCAAGTTTGGTTAAGTAAATAACACATACAGCTGCGTTAAATTAGTACAATATATATAACTGTATATATATATATATAATTGTATATATATATAACTTACTGCTTCAGTGGCTTGTAAGTCTACTTCCGCCCAATCCACAATTTCATTCAGCATAGTCCAACCACGTAACTCAAAGCAGTAAGTTATACAGTCACACACATCTTGTCGATAAATCCTAAACTGCTCTTTTTCTTCCGAGTTCCAATCGTTGATATCTGGCGGGTACTGAGCTTTCCGAATAAGAATTTTAGCAAGTGATTTGTAGACTTCTTCAAACACGAGCATGATTCTGCCATACTTCAATCTTTCTGATTGCATGTACTGGATATCCTCCTACAAGTACATTTCATAATTAATCGATTTTTATACAGGAATTATTGTGGGTTTTAAATTACATTCAAGTGTACTTCTTACCACAAAAGAATACCATACTGAAATGGTTATACTACTGACCAACTCGTCCACCGGATATATTCCTGGACTTCCGGTACATTTTAGTAAAATATTTATCAGGGCTAGACAGTTATCACGATTACGGGGATTTGTTTGATTGTAACTGTTCTCTGGATCGCATACATCGACAACGAGCTTGGAGTGACAATCAGCCAACGCTACGTACATTCCATAAAATGATGTTGCCAATTCCTGGTTATAAAAGGCAAATAAAACTTATACGGTTAAAAACTTAATTCTCCTAATTGAAATAGAGGTTAGGAAGTCTGTTTTACTTACGGCGTCTTCTCGTTGTATAACAATATCTAGGCTGGTCTGTAGAGGAAGTATTTTCTCCAGAATAGTTAAAACTGCTGATGGATACTGTTGAGCATTCGGATCTCCAATAATTCCGCTTAATATTTCCAGTGTCAACTCCGTGAGCTTGTCATTTTCAGTGGTCACAGAACTAGCACAATAAACTACTAAAATATCCACAAAGTTTCCTAAGTCGGGCCATTCACAAATGCAAATCATTTTCATCCAAGAGTTCATCGCTTTGAGGGCTTCCATAATGACATCCATATTTTGCTGGGTTTTTACCACATTGAACAGCCAAGAAAACACTGGAATAATCACCATCAAAATTTTATATTAGAAAAGTACGCTCGTAATTAAGAAATATCTTCAGCTTTTTGCCAACGACCCTTACTTGTTTGCCCTTTGCCTTGAAGCTCCCGATAAGCCTGACCCTTCCTCGTGGAATGCTGCCATTGTGATTGAGCTTGTTCAGGTACAAATCCAAATATTTGAACTAAAAGTTTAAACACGTTTTCTTCCGGGACTCCAGGAAAGTTGTGAGGTGAGAAAATTGTGGAAATGTCTTCCAAAGGGTTGATCCAAACATTTCCAATTGTATTAGTTACAAACGCTCCCAACTGAAAACATTAAAAATCTGCGTTAACATTCCATACAACAAAGCCCGATAGAAACATTCTAATATTTAATATTTTGGAACAGAGTTTTACCGTTAATCCTAGTCTAGTCAGAACAACTTCCGGTCCAGCAATATATTTCACAACAGTTGCAAGAAGTCTTTCTTTTAGAGCTGGTAATTCAGGCTCTGGGATTTCGTTGATACACCTGAGGACTTTGTGATGAAGCATATTCGCGGATACAAACTGAACTTGTGGGTTTTTCGACGGTTCCAGTAAGGGCCAAACCACCTGCCACGCTTCCCTCGAGGACTGACAACTTTTAAGCCACTCATGACACTCTTTATTCACGTTTCCAGGATTCTTATAGAACTCTATAACCGCTGCTTCCACGTTGGCCGACGTGAATTCCATTTTAGCTTCCGTAATCAATTAGCCAACTGAAAAATATTTTCCGGTGATTTTAAATGCACAAATAAAGCGTTTTTCTTCCAACTGGCTTTAAAAGGGATTCTTATTTATTCGCAAACTCGTCATGTCACAAACCATTTAAAATTCCATGTTTCTTATTAAATGGTACTACTTATTTCACAAAATCGTCATTTCAAATAGTTCATTTAAAAAGTAACTCGTCAAGAAACAACACAAACTCATTGTAAAAATGTCAGTCTTTTTCCAGGTATTAAAATATTAAAAAACAATATGACACAAAAAACAGGTATCCGCCTCCTTCCTAATTTATTTCATTTAACAAAATACCTGCCCACAAAAGAGAAAGGCAAGCTTGTCACAATATTGTCTACAAAATCAATTAAAAACTTATTTATCTTTCCCTGAGTGCATGTAGCTGAAAAAATGCATTTACAAAAGCGAGATATCCTGCTAGCATATGAGCGGCGTTTGTTTTTCTATAAAATGCAGCTCTGGGATAAAAAACAACAACAAGAAAGACAGGGGTGATTGCAAACTATGAAAACAACTATCCACCTATCCACATAGCATTGCAATGATACTATAGCGCGCCTGTTACTTTGTAGAACAGTTAAAACACAATTAAAAAGACAGTTTATCAACGATCCTTAAGAACGAAAGAAATACACCTAATGACCCCACTCATTCTTGGCTCTTGTTTGTACTGACGTGCAAGGAACGGCTGCTGAATAATTGCAGGCGTTGTTGATGACGGAGCTCCGGATGTCTCCAAAATCGGCTGGGGATCTGTATCCGCATCACAAAAATGAAAAGTTATCAGCTCCCCACGATCTTGAATGAGTACAATCGCCTGGGGCAGTGGGAAAACTCCAAACTGAGTCACCTCCCCGTCAATCCAAACAGTTAATTTATAAGGCTCCAACCGTTGGATCCTCAGGGGTTGGTTGAGATCAATCGAGAAATTCTCTCGCGTTTGGATAGTTGCGTTTTGGGACGGGCACCGGCAGTAATACTTGGAATAGTCGCCTTCAACAAGAATCCGGATGGAGTATGATGTCGCCTGTGATCCATTCCCGGAGTGGCTGCTTTTCGCTGGACCAAAGAAGCCGATGCTGGTCAAGTAAATATCATGACTGACCATGAATCGGACGCTTTCTTTGATGGTCCCACTTTCCCCGTGGATTTTCCGGAATCCAATTTGGACGTTGTTGTAAAGGGGAACTGCGAATTGAAGTTTGGCCATGCGTTGCCTGTCAATGAAGGGACAGGATGGGAGCATGTACCAAAGGCCGGGGTGGGTTCTATGTCGGAGGTTCACAGCTTCGATTTCTGCTTGATTAAGGAGGCCTGAGTTTAAAACATTGTTTCGGAATTCCTTCGGTGTCATTTGAGGATACCGGACGTGCTGGAACAGAAGACCAGCTACACGGCCAAATAGTTCCTTCCGATCTGGGGGATAGTTGAGACGCTTGCATTGCTTCACAACCCACCTACGAAAAGAAATCAACATCCATAAATAAACACTTCGTGTTTCCTTGTCTTGGGTTTCGGACTCGAATCAGGCAATTAAATTGGAAATCGAAATAGATTAGATAATGGTACAAAGCGAAAACTACTCGAGTCGTAGTTTTCATTTTTTCACTAGTCCAAAACCCAAACAAGTTGAAGAGAATAATGAATGAAATAATAGAAATTTGAATTCTCAAAACAACGTAAATTTTCCGTACTCTTTTAGTCTATTGAATAATGTGAGTTCGACAATGTTGAAGTCATCCGAAGCAATCAGGATGGACAAGGTAATGCAATCCAAGCTGAGGAAAGACTGGTGTTCCAAGAATGTGTTTCCCAGTCTAAAAAGAAACAAGAATTTGATACATCATATACTTTTGAGTTTCAACAGTTGACAGTTTCAAAATCTTGCGGAGTTTTTACCTAAGAAAAAACTGATAGGATGCGACCCTCAAGTCGTCAATGTCTTTGGAAGCTGCCAGCTTGTAAATTTCCACGCAGTTGTCCAACGTTAAGTTTTGCTTGAGTATGGGGGATACTTGGCTTGTCAGTTTTGGAAGTTCATAAGCTACACAGAGCTTCAGGAGCTGGACGTAGTCCACAACGCCGTGAATTTTCAAAACGTCGGATTCCAAAAACTACAGGATGCACCACAATTCAGTATTTTTTCAAGATTTAGTGTTGCATGTAATATTTTTAAAAATTCAAAGTGTTTTTACGTACATCTAGTAAAACTCTAAAAACTTCCGGTTCCCAACCAGGCTCTTCGATGTCCCCGAAGCCTTGTCCTTTGTTAAGAGCTCTGGCAGCCAGCAGCTTATCCTTTAAAACTCCCGATTTATAGCCTACTTTACTCACATTCCGCAGTTCCAATCGGATTTTATTTTTTCCAGTAATAAAAACAGCAACATCAGCCGCACTTTTCTTTGCAACAGTCTCAATTAACTTGCCTTTAAAAACTTCCTTCTTTCCAGGTTTCTGGATTTTCTGTTGAGTGTCTGACTCATTACTGCAGTAGTCTGAATCTGAACCCATGATTATAATTTGGTAACAACAAACGTTTTTTTTTTCTAATTGTCTTTTCAATTAAAATGTTACTTTTTTACTGTCTATACAAAATGTTTACAGAGTAAGTTTGGCAGAGGCAAATATCTAACAAAAAGACCAAGAGTATCGCCAATTTGTCCGTTATTGCCTACTTTCGGTTAGAGTCGAGTCTCTATTGTTATGAAAATTAAGATCTCAGTATTTTGCATGATAGGCAACAAAAGCAGAAGCGCCAGGCCAGAGGTACATTAAGTATCATCAGAACCATAAACCGCTTTTCTCCCAGCTATTGTAGTGAGTCTCTAAATGAATCGCAGGAAACCGATACTCAAAAATGGCCGCCATTTCCATCATTTCCAACTACATTCGACTTTGGTTCTTCGACCGTTTCCTCTCAGACAATTTAAAATGTTTACTAGTTTGTATGTTTGAATTGAAATATTCTTGGGATTTTCCAAAACGCTCAGATAATCCCTGGAAAGGTGACTGATATTCACATCGTCGTTCACGATTACACATTACACTTACCATTTTGATAACCGTATCCCAAAAC
>JAAXOA010001551.1:0-15595 GCA_036561885.1 Salina celebensis
TCAACGAACAGTTGCCAGCCAACCAATAGTGGTCATGTAGATAAACGACAGATTGATGTTTGCAAACCATAGTTTGTTGTGTAACTCCAATAACCAGGGACTTATTGCCCTGAGCAAACTAGCGAAACTTGCACATTTTGCAATATTATGACTCCTGCCCATTATTAAACGACGGAAGCATTTGTCCACGTGTCAGCAACATACATTGATTTAAAAGTGTCATATACTTTACCCAGGCTATTTCTATTGTAAACCTTTGTTATATTCCAGTTGAGGCAAAAGGAAACTTTCTTTCACCGGAAATAATTTTGATAACTTAATTCATAGAAAATTGAATAGTGTAAATCCAGTGCTGGATGCCTCATTTTGCACTAAACTTACATTTTATTGGGTTTTTAAACTAAAATGATCAATATCTTTAATAAAGCGGCAAGCACGAGAAAAGTAAACAGTTCTTCGAACATTTGAGTGAAATTTCATTTAGACTGTTGCAACTTTACATCGTATGAAGGTTCTTAAGACATATTTTTTGTAAATTATATTACGACTACGGGCTAGTTTGTGAAATTCTTCTGGCGAAAAAGTTATGTTCCTAACACGTGTGTTTGGAATGCTCAGTTGTTGCCTTTCATACTATTCTCGGTAGAAAAATGCCTTTGATTTAAAAGAAACTATTTCGCAAACTAGAGTTGCCCGATAGTCAAATATTGTTAACTGTTTTTAAGCTTAAAAATTATAACACAACAATATACTGCTAAAGCATATTGACTAACATCGAATGCAAACTTTATCGTTGAAAAGGAACTCAGATGTGTATATACTATAAAGTGCATAGCACGTGGGTTTTGTTTGCTTACCAGAAACAAGGTTGCATTGAATGTTTGGACAGTCTTGAAAATTTTTGTTTAGGTTTTCCTTCTGTTTAATTACTGTTAACCCAACGATCAAATAGTTCTGCAACCGTCTTATACTTTTCGATATTTTATGAAGTGAAAGGCAAGAAACTCGAGTCACGTGACTTCTATAAACTAGCTTTGAACAGGATTTAGTAAGCTTTATGATGGAGTCTGAAATCGAAAATGTCGTTTCCTTGACATTTCATTGTTCAGCAATAGGTTTATTCTATTTTGATTTGATGCCTTGATTGATTTTTACTATGTTGAGCATTGCATCTTTTGAAATTAATATAAACTTCAAATACTCGTGTAAAATTTAACTGGAAAACAAGGTTTTTTTATAGAAAGTTGTCAGCTAAGATGTTGCTAGTAAACACTTAACAGTTGGCATTCATAAGAAACTCAACACATGTGACACATGAGAATGGGAACCAGGCGAGTATTCTGTAACTGTCCATTTAGAGAGACGTCATACAGATCTTTCGCTTGGGATCCACTTTCTACTGTTTATGAATATTCGTTCACACCAGTAGAAATTAGTACCACAGGAGATTATAGCACCCTTACACGCTGAACTATTCATGACAAATGCTAAAACATATTTTGCATCTACTCGTGGATAACAACAGAAACGAGTTCAGCCAGTATATTAGTGAAGGATAGGCATGCAATATTTCAACTAATCATGCTGATTCTCTCTGATACGTTTCGTCACGAATTCTGTCCAGTCTACTAAAAACAAAAGGAAAACTCGAGGCTCGGCTCTAGGCTTTCTTTTCTGAGTGTGATATTCTACAGAGCCATTGAGAGAGTACACTTTGAACCTTGAGTGCAGTCAAGATACAAGTAAAGATTTTTTTTATAATGTTGCGTAATGTAGCTTCTTCACAGAATTAACTAAAAAGAAAAATATATATTCAGCTACCTGGTGTCATATTGTGCGCGAAAAACTACTTAATTGGAATACTTCTCGAGCTTTGCAGTCGTTAAGAAGGCTGGCGCAGATGGAGCTGGACATAGGGGTAAGAATAAATATTATATAAACACGTTGCAACGGTAGGTATTGTCTACGAGAATGGCATTTAATTCTACACAAAACAGTTATAAGCGAAATCACGGTTAGCAAATCTAAAGACTGTGCCATAACGATCAGTTGAACTCTTAGACGGGAGTCAGGTATGGAGACAAAATGCACTTGAATACGTTTTTGTTTAGTGGAAAAATGACAGAATGTTCTTTGTTGTCCCCAATTTTTTTGTGAATTTGAATACATGAATAACTTTGAATAATTTTGAATAAGTTCAATTGATGACCATGATATTCTCTATGGTTTTACAAAACATGAAGCAGAATATGGTGTGCATCTGAATGGTATTGGTCTTATTTTTGGGATGAGGGTTTAATCAGTAATGAAGGCAATAATATACAATCATGAGGGGTTCAATTCAATATTACTTTGTGGTTTTAACATCTTTTTGTGATTTGCTCAAGTAATTAGCTATTCTTCAAAGTAAGTTTACCACTGAAATGATGAACTCAAGTATGTATTTTGGAGGTTTTATTTCAAATAATTACGTGCCTGGTTTGTTGACATGAGCAATTACGATGCAATAGCAGACGCGACCTACATTTCAACTTTGAACAATTGTGTATTGCAGATCAATTAGTTATTTAATGAAGCTGATGTATGTAGCTATCAACGGGAAATTCCGGGATCTTTCTTGAAGATACAAACTTTATTCTTAACATTAAATCCGGATTATAAATAAACCGTTAAAAGCCGACTTGTTTTTTACATGATATTCGTGGGATGTGCCTGTTTCCAAGATATATGATTCGTTTGCGTCATGTAGTCAGCTCTGTAACTGCTATTTAATCTAACAACGGTAACTTTGCAATATTTACAGGCTGCACTTTTGAAATTCGAAGTATATCTCGATCGACGGAGGAAATTAGAAGTGCAAATCCGCCGATCAACTGCTGTAGCCCATTTTAAGGGTGAGAATTTTGGATATGTTGTTTGTGAATGAACTCTCATTAAGTAGTCCAAAGTAATGTCATGCTTCATTTCTTCAAATGATTACCAAAACCAATTGGTAGACGGAGGATTTGTGTATCAATTACCTGTAAACCGAAAAATATTGACGATTAATAATAACGTAATGACATATTTTTTGGACATTCTTTTCAAACCTGTCTCGGATGATGGCTACTTATGCTTTCTCTGGGCGCGAAGCATTTATGACAAGCAAGTATTGCGGTGGGCTGCAAAAGAGTACAATTGCTACTTTCAAACCCATGAAGAAGAGTTCGCCTTTTTAGAAACCTTAACTCTAAATAGATGTTATGATCCGTATCTCGTTTTGGGACTATCGCATTTGGGACGGAATGCTACTCAGGATGATATTGCCGAAGCTTGCAAGTGACAATTTTAGAACACCATTCTACATTTTTACTCGACATTTAAGTTGTGTTGTATTTTAGGTATCCGTAGAATTGGAATAGAGTTCACGAATGAGAGACTGCCGGAAGGTGAGAAACTCAACCTTTCCGGAGACTATTCTGATTGCATTATGGCCGCTTTTCAATTTATCTCAACTGAAAGCGAAAGGAAGTTCATGGATACCGTGACGGCTTCCAGTACCATGGAGATGTTTCAAATACCTAAATCGTTCGAAAATCCTGATCGGTTTTTCCATGTAAGTTTTATTTCGACCAATATATATCGCTTGTATGCCATCAATTACCACATTTTTTTCGTTCTCCAAGCGTGATTTTAATTAACTTAAGGTTAACCGTACCGTACTGTACTGTAAACGACGGAAAATGTTTACGACATTATCGCTAGGACTAGGACTCATTTATTAAAACATTCAAAAATTTAGGTTACCGCTACTGAATCAAAGGGCACATGACAACGGGAGATAGGCTCAGAAAATAACTTAGAAAACAACTGCGAAAACACAGTTTTCTTTTGCTCATGTTTCGTTAACATCATAACAAATCAGTACAAAGTTGATAATTGTACAAGTTAAAACTTGGCGGGCAGTGGGCATATTTAAAAAACGTCATTCTGTTCCACAAATCCAAGCTCATAAAATCTCTGATTTGAATAAATTATCTTGAAGTTGTCTATTTCTGTTTGGTTTAGCTCCTCGAGACTTTCTTTGAAGCTGCTTCACACTTCTCGTCAGTTCAACCCGTCCCACTTCTAGGCAATATGCATTCCAGTAGAGAAAATGTGGACTATTTCTACCAGTTCTGGAGAGATTTCAAATCAACAAGACTTCAACTAATGGATGACTGGATTCTCCCCAATAAAGGCGAGAGTTTCTCAAGGCTTAATTTTGGGTACAGGATTCATCACCCTGTTCCCAAGCCTGGGCAAAAAGTGAAAACTCCGTTCGGCCAGGGAGCAGAGGACGCCAAAATACATCGGGTGGTTCAGATTGCATACAGAAATGATCCAAGGATTGCCTTGTACAAGAAACTTGATAAGGAGAAAATAGGTAAAGCTGTGGTCACTCAAGGTGAAACTCGTCAAGCGATGAATAGAAAAAGACGGGAAAAAAAAGTTATCCGCAAAAGGCAACAATTGGAGGATCAACTACAACTTCAAGAGGCACAAATTGATAACGTACATACGTATCGACCTGAAATGGACATTTTATCATGCAAGTATGAAAAAAATCAGCGTGAACTGATTCAGCGTTCATGATGTATCGTGATCACGTGCAGACAGCTTCGACGATCTTATAAAGCAGCTATGGCTCCGTAATAATTTGGATTTCCGAACAATCATGTTACGGTTTTCTTCAACAATAACCATATGAAAAAAGAGTTTTAAATGTTTTCTTTCAGCGAACCCAATTGCGCATGCAATTGGTTTCATATTTTGTGAAACAAGAGAAAGTTTTATCGTAGTCTTTATTCTTATTTTTAAGCAATGAATGAATGAGAACGTTTTGGCGATCAGTCCCCTGTTATGAAGCTTGATGTTAAAAGGCATGTTATATAATGTATTGTGCACATTGTTGAAATACTGGCGATGGAAAACGATCCTAGTAATCTACACAATACTGATGTCCTGTACAATGAAAACAACGCTGATGTTTCCGGAATCACAATGTACAATATATTTGTTTGTCATTTAAACCTCAATTGCATATGTACTAAACTGTCTAATCTCTGTCACTAAAATCCGATGAAATGACTGGTTGCTGATGCAAAACAAATATGCAATGGCAGGGTGACCACACAGAATCATGGCTATTGAATTAATTGAATTTGAATTGAATTGAATCAAGTGCATATTGAATCAATCCGTCTTTGTCAGCTAAACTTTCTCTTTTATCACAACTCTGTTGGATCTGGTTTCAAAACTCACCGTTGAGCCCGAATATTCGCTGATGGCAGAATCCTGATATTGTTGACATTGGGTAACTCGCACCAGCCAAAAATATGATTGTCTGGCGAAATGCGAACGTCCCAAAAAACTAACACCTTTTTATGCATTTACTTCGACCTTTTTGAGTATAAAACAAGGGATTAATCCTAAGCATTTCCGAGTCTCAAAAATTAAACACCGCTATGGAGAATGGTCTAAAAATATGCATGTGTTCAACATACATACGCTCTTGGCTGTAGTTATGTTCAGTCGACAGAGTAAAGACAGTTAAGCGTTGCACTAATTATTCCCTGCTCGTCAGTCCCTTTGTTATTATACTTTGCGCTAAAAACTAAGACAAATAATATGAGGGATAAGCCCTGATAAGCCTATAATAAATTCATACTGAAGAAGCTTTTTTTTGTTTTCCGTACTCTTCTGCATACAAAAGAAGACACTTCTTTGACGAATCCAATCATATCTAACTAACACTTTACTTAACTGTAATGAATATATAGACTTGCAGTTTGTACTGAATCAAGAATGTGATTAACTACACTTAAAATTTGATCCTAATATAGAACAGTAGAGTAGAATCAACAAAATATTTTGAGTAAAGCTATGCTCATGTGATACTTGAGGGAATGCGATGATGCATAAACGCTCGAAAGAAATTTATTTAGAGTAATTGCTACGATTCATTAGAACCTTGGAGGAATACATAAACTTATTTGTATCCACTTGAGAAATAAACCGACAATCGAAATATAGAAAAGTGGCGAAGCTATGGCATTGTTTTGACGAAACTCAATAGTTAACATTAATTGCTCATTAATAAGTGATAGTTATCGAAATTTGTATTGTCGCTATAAGCAAAAATGATCAGCTCAAAGAGCTCCGTCCGTCCGTAGGGAATAAAATGTTTTAGTGATTAACGGTGCGTTATAGCTAACTTTAATTGAGCAATTAACTATGGTCATAGTTAATCGATTGCTCTGAAATGCAATTTGCCCACCTATATTGGGCTAAGGCACAATCGTACCGAATTTCGTGGAAATCGGTCCAATAGTTTCAGAGAAAAAGGAGGGGACGGACAGACACCGGCATCCGCATAAATTAGCTTCGCCACTTAATAATATAATCTGAAGTAAAATCAAGAAATTTAACAAACCATCGATTTTTAGATAAAGTTGCGTGAACAAATCTTGTGGAAGTCTATTTTCATGCACTGCGTACCTTGCTACTTCTCACCCCATTAATGCAAACAGTAGGGACTAGTTGCTCGTGTTGTTTGCAAGTTGGGACTCTAAAAAGAGTCGAATGTGTTGAAAGTTAATCCTTGCTAAGAGTCCCATCTTTTAAACATTTTGTTAGTTTTTTAAGACTGGTGCGAGTTGAAACTGGTCGAGGAAGGGAACTTACCCAAAAATATATCCACAATTCCCAAGTTTACAAGTAAAATGTCGACTGGATTGAGCTGTGAGCGACGGCAAAAAACAAAATGAGTATGCAGCTATTTCCAATCAAGGAGAACCACCTAAAAACCCAAAAATTACAATGAGACAACCGTCAATCGAATAAACAGCGAAACAATTTTGGTTTCATACAGAAAAATAGCTGAACGAGTTAAAACATTAGGTCTTCACTAGGAGAAAGCTTGGATGTAAAGTCATCGCCCAGAACGCTTGCGGTAGCGTTGTTATTGGCACTTTGACTGTTGGCCATGGTAAATATACAAATTTAAAGGGGTATTGTGAGCGCCACTAGAACTTTTACGCAGTTGTGAATTGTGTTATAGTTTATTCCATAGACAATGAAGGTTTTCAAGATTTGTAAGCTTGATTTAATATACGGTAAATAATTTGGTATAAATCAAAGATATCAACAAGTATAGACAAATTTCAAACAGGTATTCATCTATGAATGCACCTTTAAAAACCTTAACCAGTCCTCTACTCACAGTTCCATGGGCATACGGAGATTTGACAATGACGTTTAAAGGTCCGTGGCCTTGATAAATGGGAGCACTTACTTGTAAAAGTCTTTTCTTTTGGGTTGATTGAATTGTTTTGGAGAGAGACAGCATTGCAATTCATAAATGTTTCAAGCAAACAGGTCTCATAACGGGTATATATCGAGTCAGATGTGTTTTCCCATTACTTGACACTACAAATCTGTTTCAGCAAATTATGATGTAGGAGTAAATTCCCCGCAGCCTTTTAGTGTTTAAAAAACCTCATGTCAGCAATTTTGTGGTATTGTAGCTGAGAAAATTGTCATTTTAGTAAGGACTTCGCCATATTTTGGAGCTATTGGACGTGGAAGTGCTATTGTGTAAATTTGTTTGACGGACAAACGGGTAAATCAACCAGGAATGTTCAAAGAATGTCAGGAATCAGATCCTAATTTGACAGTGTAGCTGTCAGCGGTTGCAGGGCTCTAATCTCGTGATGCAACTATAACTCCCATGCCACAACACTTGCTTTCCCCAAATTGATGTGAGACACGTTTGTTGTAATGGCGAATCACGTGCAGTCGATA
Organism: Salina celebensis; assembly: GCA_036561885.1. Taxonomy (NCBI): domain Eukaryota; kingdom Metazoa; phylum Arthropoda; class Collembola; order Entomobryomorpha; family Paronellidae; genus Salina; species Salina celebensis. Next base: position 7,825 of record JAAXOA010001551.1, read on the forward strand.
TCTATTAACCTAGAAACCAGTTCATTCCTTTCCAAGTAGTAAGACAATTTTTTGTTTCAGTATTGATCGTTAAGAACAAGAGACATTGCTGCTGATGTAGGTAGCACTACCTGTTTTAGTCGAAACATTTGTTACTTGCCACATTACTTCCAGTTCTGTGAGCAGTGCTCAGACGTAGAGAAAGATAAAGATAAGTCACTTATATTTCTGTTCTTCATGACAGGGCCCCTTCTAAACGCTTTTGAAATAGTTCTGTATGAATCTGCAAAGTCTTAGACAATGGTATAAACATAGTGTACCCACATAAAGTTAACTAAATCTGGTACAGCCACAGCTAGTGTTAGAAAGTCTAACCGTAAGCCATATCAACAATATCAACTCACTAAGCTCATTAAAACTGCTGATAAAAAGAAAATTATATCTGTGTATCCTACAATGCACAAGCAAATGATTTGTTCGAATTAACTTCAGAAACCGCATCATCCAAAAGCTCCTAGCCAACGAATATTGGACTCTGGACATTCAATTAAATGACAGCTTACCTTCAAAAATAACCTGTTTGCTTTGTAGCTTTTTTTGAGGCAATTTTGATAGCAGGTCTACTTAACGGTGACACTCCAGAGCAGTGAGGCAATGCATCCATCCATCCATACTTGCTCACACTTGAAAATCCCGCAGAATAGTTTACCAAGCTGTCAACGACCTACCATGGAGATTATTATGAATATGTTAACTTTTGTAAACGGTATCCACAAACAGCAAGTAGATGGTAGATGGTTTTTGCAAATCACCCCAGCCGAGCATACATGACCGAGACTACCAATTATGTTCAAATCACTCCGTAATGTGGAAAAGGCGGACATTGCAGAGAGCTTTTGGATTCACTGTATTAAGCGCAGATCCGTTCAAACTTTGGTTCTCAGTAAATGCCGTTATTGAGATATAACTTCCATTTCATCTTAACGGAGCTCAATTCTTCGAAGTAGAGGTCGTGGACAGTCCATCAAAATATACAGATTAATTCAAATTTTAAAACATGATTAGGTTTTACGGTGTGACGAAGACGGTGTGTGATACTTCCTACAACGACGATGTGGGTTTCGTATAAAAACAACTTACAAATTTTGCACGTATTTCCATAAAAATGTGGTTTGAATAAAATACAACGCATGTTTCCCCACCAATACGACGATTATTTCCATCAAATACGTTGGTAGTTTTTTAAATTAATTTAAATAATTTCCGTTAATTACGCCGCACATTTCCTGCAAATACGGCGTGTATTTCTAACAAATACCGAAGACACGACACATATTTGTAACAAATGCGAAGCTCATGCAAAGCTCATTTTTAGCCAATTCGACGCACATTTCTAACAAGTAGGTTGTATAAAAAGTGGATGGGAAAAAGGATCGAATGTGTGGGGGTTTGCAACGTCTGTGTGTGCATGCGTAAATGCGACGGTGATTAAAAATGGTGAAGGTTTGAGCAAGTATACATGCGAGAGCCATTATATCAAGTCATGTAAACACAAAACAGGCGGACAGACTTTATTGATACTGTGCATTTATATATATTAATGATATTCACTAATTCTCGGGTAAAAAAGGTAAAATCGATATTTTATCCATAAACTTTTAACAATGGAGCACGTAAAGGTCACCTGAGGCGACTTTGAACTTAAGCGAAAGGGAAGCGTTAAATAAACCGTACATTCATGGACCTATCGAAATTGGGAAGCGTTAAATGGACCAATTATGCATGAGCTTGGCCAAACTGGGAGCATTACGAAAACTGAATATTTTGCTTGCATGTCCAAATGGAAAGATTTAGAAAACCAGATCATAGTTTGTTGTCTAGTTAGAAATTAATTAACGACAATTAAGTCTGCTATTATCCCCAGCGCAACAAAATCGAAAAAAAATGCGAAAAACTTTGGACGCCTGTGGCGCCCAAACTATGCAATCCTTTTAATTTTTTCTCCCCTCCGTGCTTCCCTTTTTACTTGTTTCTCTCCTCCGCGCTCCCCTATCTAGGATACCAGGATATGGAAGAATTTCGAGGCTTGCTCAAAGTATGGCCACTAGGCTCTAGCTGGAAAGGAAAGAATTTAAGCAATTAACGTATTCCTACAAATATGCAGTTGAGCGTGAGTTTTTCAATGCCTAATGACACCAATTACTGCCTTCGGACCAAACAATTTTTTTACTTGGTAAAGCAATCCAACAGGTACATACTTTGGGACGGACTGCCTGTCCATGTCAATTTCATCAGAAAATATTAAGAAATGTAAGCATCGGAGCTAAGTGAATCACATACTTTAGTTAAATGCAGAATTGGATATTCATATTTCAGAGCTTAATACGTCAAATAGACAAAAAATATATTCATGCTGTCAAACCGTTAGTGCAATATGTCGGTTATCAGCAAGTCTCTGACATTTGTAGTTGTGAGGCTTTCAATTCTTACTTCTGAAAGGCTGAAATTAGTCAATAAGTAAGTATACTTGTCAAGATAAATTCTGTGGTAGCAAGGGTTTCTTCAAACTTATTTCATCAATTTTGTTTAGTGGCTATTGCTACGTAAGTAATATTATCCCTCGAATGCTTGTTTAGGCTCAAACCTCCTGACTCTAGTTTCAGTCGAGTCTGTTTCCAGTTACGCATAACTTGGACCTTGGCGTGTTATTTGTGTTCTAAGTTGAGATAGACATTTGATCTTAATAATATTACTACATCAATATACAAGATGCTTCTCTCCGAGAACCTGTTACAGTCACTTCTGACAACACTTCGTTACGCCAATAAATTCGGCTCGTTAACTTTGCACTGGAAAGAGAAAGAAAATTGTTTTCAACTCAAATCATACTGGAAACTGTTACTATTCAGGATACGCTGGATACTTGCCTTTCTTTACACGATTTTCAATGCAATACAAATAGTTTGGATGTGGAATCTGGTCAACATGTTCGGCAAACTGCACACCATAGTAGTTTTTAGCACTCAGGTCATGACCTGTTACACGATGTACGTATTTTACGGTCAACGAAAGCAAATCGTGTCCTTTCTCAACGGAATGATCGAGTGGGAGAAAGCAGCCAACGGTAACAGCAGATTTTTTAAAGTTTTAAATCTCGATAATACTGATGAAATATTTTCTTTCAGAACAAGGATTTGTCACACCGAAGAATTTATATCCTAGGCTAGTGGCATTTGCATCGCTCATCTTACAAGTTTCCGGATACTTGGTACCGATCTTATATCATATAGATATGATAACTAATCCATGCTTACCAACTCATGTTTTGGATTACGTTGTTGTCCATGAGCAATGCGAAGGAAGTCTTGGGACGAATTCACAGCCCACTTGGAGTAGAACAGAATTTCAAGGAAAAATCTTAGTTTTGTTTCTTTCGTTTATAAACTGGAGTTTTGTTGCAATAGGTTGTACATTTCAGGTAGCCCTAGTCATTCTTCTTAAATGTTATTGCTTACAATCTTACACACAACTGGTTGAGCGAAAACTCAAAACCGAAATGAGGAGGAACTCGTGGCTGCGAATGAGACAGCTTCAAATATTTGGAAACATCTATCGTGAAATTTACTCGAAATATTTTATCGCTGTGGTTATGAGCGTATTAGGAGTAATCTACATAATAGGACTTTATGCCAGTATAAAGTTTGCATTCCATCTGCCTCTTCGATTGGTACTTATATTCGCGGTATTAGCTGTGGATGGGTTCATTTGCACATTTATGGGATATACTGCAATTGCCAGTGTAAACAAAAAGTCTAAACGCCTGCTTCAGAATACAATGACACAAGCAAGGAGAAATATTCAAAAGCAAAACTTGTTGGCGTGGTACACCAAATTTCTTATTTCTTGTCAGCCGACGACAATTTATATTGGTGATTTAAACTACGTTGAGGTAAACACTCCACTTGTTATTCAGGATTTTATCATAAGGCAAACTGCAAGCCTGCTTCTAATGGGTTAATTATGCGACCAAAATACAAATCTAATATTGCTAATTTCGCATTTACATAGAGACAAATCGGCAACTTTGATTTGACCATCAAAGTAAGCCATTCATGGTTTCTGCAGGGGCACGCCCGTATCATTATGTGATTGCACGGGCTCATATTGTTTGGAAACAAGCCTCCATAGATTGTGTTGTTACACATGTATATGTAGAAAATGTGACCTTCCCGATTTGTGGGGAGGCGCTGCTAACCAACATGTTGTAATATCATGTTCTCAATATAATTAATATCAAACATTATATAATTTAAGCGGGCGATATTGTTACCACCTACTTATGATTTACGTAAAATGTTTATGCCTCGTGTAGAAAGCTGAAATAACCCTTTTGATGACCACGTAATTCTTACGGGCACATACTAAGGTACTATGTAACCGTTTATAATGACAATTTCTAATCAACATGGCTCCCTTGAGTTTATTGATTAGGAAATACAGGCGCCAGTTCCACTTGATATTGCACCACGCTATTGAAAGAAAATGCACTAGATTTTCTAACTGACACAAAACTAAAAACCAGTAGCAAATAATACCATAACCAAACCAAATTTCAGGCATAATGCGGTCAATCTTGCAAAGCATCCTTTTTCATTATACTATCTACGTACAATGTGTCCAAAGTTCATCAACACACCAGGCAACCATCAATTTGGACAAAATCATACGACCTTGTGTTGGTAAAAAGTGTTTTGTTTTGGTGCAAATGTTCGATTCTATAAATATTGTTGAGACTTCGGTTCCAGTGGTGCTACGCTTTGGAGCCCCACAAACTTTAAGTTGGACTGTCCGAAAGGGCTTGAATAATTACACAGAAGAAATTTCATTCTGGGCACCTCACAAACTGCAAACTAAATTTCCAAACGAAGCGCCTGAAAACAACAACTTTCCAGAGCCCACATTCCCGTGTAATATTTCACGCTTTTTGAGCACGGCCAGGCTTTATGCGTTTGGCCATTACTCCTTCGAGTATTGTACAGGCATCCGATTTAATGAATATGTTGCTGCGTCTAAGCCATGGACAGCTAGACTCCAGATTGATCTCGGATTTCCTCCCAGTATAACAAATGACCGTTGGAAAGAACTTAGATACCCGCACGCTTTTCAATACGATCATAATTATTACATAAGATTTTCGCAAGGCCCTTTGAATCCACCGACTATTGTTCTTGTTCATGCTATTGGCTACACTAAATCCAAAATACTTACATGGATCCAGCAAGCCACTGGGTACAATTCGGAGAAACCGTATGTGGATAACCCAAAAACAGTTTTGACCAACATTCTAATTGTAGAAACCAATATCAACAAGGAACTTGTCCGGCTTCTTGTTGTTGAACCCCAAATCCAATCTCCAGGATATAAGAATACAACACTCAGCTGGAATGATTGGCACAATTACGATGTGAACAGTGAGAAACAATTATCCAACCGAGAAAATGTTGATTCGCAAATTTACCTTGCAAGCCCCCTGGATTACGCAGAACACAAGAATCAGTACGGAATATTAATACGCCTACGTCGGTGCTTCAATGTTTATTCTCATTCGGGCCATAACATTGCTTCAGCAACTGCCTCAATTGGGGACCCAGAGGATAGACTCAATGAAGCTTACACCCATATGGTATTACTAATAGTTAAGAACATTACTTATCCAACTCTTAGAGGTACGGTTTGCACTAATGGCCATGAGCAAAGGACCACCCAGCATGGCACAATAACCAGTCAACCACTTGGGATGGAAATATTCTTACAGCTAATGGTTGAATCTGAGCTACCCCCTCATACACAGTTAGTCTTTAACAATTCTTTAGGGAATCTTCGATTCATTGCATGCTACGACAAAGGAACAAAGGGCCTTCCTGCTTATGAATTCTTTACAGTATTCCAGGAATATGTTTGGTTTTGGTTGCTCACTACTGTAGCTTGCTTTGTCATGTTCATAAAACACATCCGCGTTTCGGGAAAAAAGTCTCTGCAAGGTAAACTGAGTCACGTCACCTGGTTGATGAAAGTCCTGGTTGAACAAGGCAATCCATTTCCGGATTCAATTATGGAGCTATCATACTTAAAAGTGGTGACAATATCAATTCTTTTAGTAGGCACGGTTTTGAGCAATGGCTACAAAAATACAAATGTATACAATATGATTATGGAGAGGAGTAGAGAAACATATCATGAATTTTCAGAGATTGAGGCAGATAATTTTACAATATACTTTAGGTTGACAATGGCAGAATACTATATTAATGCGTCGCAAATTCAAGCGCTACAACTGTACGAAAAAAACAAACATTATACAAAAAAGGAGGCTCTCAATGAGCTTGAACAAAGAACGGATAAGACATTTGGACAAGGTCATATGATATTTGCCTCAGATTATGATGGACCGTTTGCATTTAATGCTGAAACGGAAGTGATGACTTTATTATGGGACTATATAAGAAATAATCTAACCCGTAGACTTTATAATTTACTTGATAAAAGTTCTTACCATCCGCTGAGCAATGAAGCTATAGTTAGCCCCCTACTAAAGCTTGTAAGGCAAGAACTGAAAGTCGTTGAAGCGAGGGACCCAGTGCTGGCTGAATCTTTCTTCGAAGCCCAGTACCAGATGATTCATTCGGTGTTAAGTCATTGCCAAAAGGTAGCCTTTCTTCTGCCGGAAAACTTGGCGAATAAGTTGCAAACTGATCTTTACCGCAAGAAGGCTATTTATGCTGATGTTGGAAACGACTTGATGAGCAAAACCCTAATCACAGTAAACTTTCTCGGATTTGTTAATATTCCTTTGTTAAAGCGCATTCCCAGATTGATGGCGTCGGGAATTCCGGAATGGTGGCGTCGCTTTTTGTCACAAGTAAAGCTTTCCTTTGAAGATTTGAAAGGGTCAGATCCAAAACCAGCAAATATGTGGGGAAATACGTTAGTTATATTTCTCTTATGGGCTATCGGTATTTCCTCTGGCGTAATAACGTTCACCATTGAAAGCTATGATCCATTAACAATCAAATTGCTTGCAAAGGATGTTATCTTGGGGGTAAACAAGGTCAACAAATACGTACAGTCATTGCAATTAAAGCCAAGCAAAGGTACAACTTGTAGCAATAGGTTCAAACACTAATTATTGAATTGTGAAGTTTGGTGTGCAGGATCCTTCTTTTCAAACATCATTATTATACTTAAGCAAGCAGCAGGGATCTTGTATGTAGTTTTGTTGTCTTTTAAACGCGATAGAGATAGCTACTTTATTCCAGCCCTTATGAGAACAACAGGATTTTAAGTATAAATAATAACTCGTGAAATATCCAGAGCATAAAACCGTGGATTTACATTAAAAAGTCACTGATTCCTGCTCCGTATTTCCTGGGTATGAACATGAAGTTTGCTTGACCAAACCACATCGACCTAAAGAACGATCGTTCCAAATTTCATCCATATCGGTCAAGTAATTTCGCGGTGACCGAGGTTGAGGGACGGAAGGACAATATCGACGTACGCATAAAGAAGTTTCAGCTACATAAATGCAGCTTCCGCTACTTTATAATTCGAGCGAGTACTAGATATATAGAAACTCATCCGAACATGTTAAAGGATTTTGGGAATAATTTATTGATTCTGTGACACTATTTAGTTTAAGTTGCTGCTTTCAGCATTCACCAACGAACTAACAGAAACCTTAAGATTCGCCTGAAAACGGTTAGTTACGAGAACCACATGCATTTCAAATACA
>JAAXOA010001552.1:0-15594 GCA_036561885.1 Salina celebensis
ATTTACGTTTATCTCGTGAGAGTTTGTTCTTCCTCTGAGAGATCTCCATTGAGCCAAGCTCTGGAAATTTTCTTATTATTTCTGAGAGTAATTCCTCGGAAACTTTTCTTCGGAATTCCTCCTTACTTTAAGGAACGGTTCCTAACTCTTTTCCTTTGAGATTCAGTTTAAACCTAAATCTTAATGCCTTTTTATTTACCATCAATCGCATAATACATATGCATAGCAGATAGCTATATGAAAGAATCTGCATCTTTTGATCATTTTTACACCATCCTATTTCAACCTTAACAAAGGGTTTACAATATATACGTGAATGAATGATTGACTACTCTGGGATGGATGTTCTATGCCCAAGTATTTCTATCAAGAGACTTCCACAGCGCCTTCTCGTAAACTGTCATTTTGGGCATAATTTTTGAGTTATTTTATACTTTCGCTGGCCATTAAGAGAAGGAGTTTTTCAAAAGTTTTTTGTTGGTTTTTTATTTTTTGTTTTTCCTATGCAATTTCGACTCCAGGCACCTTCATAATCATTCATTGTGACAGGAGGCTCTTCCCCCAGATCCCGGTGAACCATTAATGGTGACAGGGGGCTCGGCCCCCAGACTCCCGTCAACCATTCATTGTGACAGAGGGCTCGGTCCCCAGATCCCATTCAACCGTTCATGATAACAGGGGGCTCCGCCCCCAGATCCCCGTCATAATCATTAATTGTGACAGGGGGCTCCGCCCCCAGACCCCAGTCATAATCATTAATTGTGACAGGGGGCTCCGCCCCCAGACCCCCGTCATAATCATTAATTGTGACAGGGAGCTCCGCCCCCAGACCCCCGTCATAACCACTAATTGTGACAGGGGGCTCCGCCCCCAGACCCCCGTCATAATCATTAATTGTGACAGGGGGCTCCGCCCCCAGACCCCCGTCATAATCATTAATTGTGACAGGGGGCTCCGCCCCCAGACCCCGGTCATAATCTTTAATTGTGGCAGGGGTCTCCTAGGCGGACCCTCCTCATACAGACTCCCTCAGTCTGGAGCTCCGCCAATAGGGCCCTCCCCATACACACGCACAACCCCACAGGGTCCCTGCCAACATAACATCGACTCGGCTCCCTTCAAATGTTGTGCAGTAAGAAAATGCTTGACTAGAATTATCTTCTGTTTATCCAAGTCAAAATTTACGATTTAACGAATTTTATTTGGAAATCGGACCAGGTAGCAAAATATTTAAATGAAACATTAAGTTTCCTTGGGACAGATAACGCTGCTCTTAAACACTTCCCATCATTCATAATGATGTAGAATGTTTAAAATTACCATGTAACGATCGATTATGCACCAACGTTTATGTTAATTATTCATCTAAATTCGTCTGGTGGGGTTTTTTAGCATGCTGATTCCAAATAGTTAGTTTTCATTTGTAAAAAACGTCATTAAACGCAATTTTCGCAAAAACGCAACTGAAAACCGGTGTTCCCATTGAATTTTTTTAGAAATAGGAGTCGATTCTGAATCCGCGTGCTTCACTTGTGTCATTTTCTTTTAAACTTTTCTATCAAGCACCGTTTCGCCAATCGAGTCGATCACACGAAAAATAGTGGTAACGAAATGCTAACTACTTCTCGAAAACTAATTTTTGTTGCTACCTAAAATTCGTTGCGGTACTCGAGAAGGAGAAATAAAAACAGCTCTGACTTTATGCCCAATATTAGTCTGTTTTTGTCACTTGTTCCGGGAGTGGAAAATGCTCCCAGCTATCTTGATAATTTAGCCCTTATTAACGCCACAGCTGATGACTTCAAGGGTGTCATATCTTACGTACTTCCCGATCTTTCCTCAGTTGAGGTTGGCCCACTTGACGGGTACAGCTTGACTCAGAAATGGGCTGCCTGTAATGAGATGGGAAGAGTGCAAGGCTTGGTTTGCGGTTTTATCCTTGACTTTCGGCTTTGCATCGAAAAAATTTCAATATTTGGACATATCCATTCAAAACCACTCACACCAGTCTTTCTGAATCTGAGACGTGACACTTACGAGAATCTGACCGCAAAATATCACATAAAGGTGATACATTTATGCGTGAATGCAATCAATCGGGGCGAAATGCAACTAGCAGGTGTAATGGATGATAATAACAAGATTATCTTGAATTTCACTCATTTTCACGTGGAAGACTATTCACTGAAGAAAACCAGAGATGGGCAAATTTCTTCCTCACAGTTCCAACTGCATGCTTCGAAACCCGGGTGCCATTTGAAAACTCGAAAAGTCTATTCAAAAATCTCCCTGAATCAATCTACTTCTGCTATCGTCTCTATTTCACCTCAAGACTTTTATGCGGTTCTATCAGATGACGTGTACTTTCGTGATAACCGCTCTGACTACAGGAACTCATTTTTGGAACTCCTTCACCGTTTTTTGGTCATATTTCCTTCAAAGACGGTAGCTCTACAGAAATGAGCCAGCATGAGAATTCGTTGTCCGTTAAAAAAACAAGCTCCGTGGTCTCGAGTCGTAGCTGGATATTACCAGTGCGAATCACCCCTCCCGTGACAGTTTTGGTTAGGCTAGGCCAGGTTGTTAGCACATGTTATCATAGTAGGTTACCATGCGTTACCATGAGTTATCATTTCATTGGTTACCATTTGTAACCATTAATTACAATTTGTTATCATTGGTTAACTTATGCAACCATTAATTTCCATTTATTATCATTGGTTACTTCAGTTATCATTTGTTATCATTGGTTACTTCAGTTATCATTTGTTATTATTGGTTACCATTTGTTATTATTGGTTACCACTTGTTATTATTGGTTACCATTTGTTAGCATTGGCTACAACTTGTAACCATTAATTACCATTTGTTATCATTGGTTACAAATTGTAGCCAGTAATTACAATTTGTTATCATTGGTTACCAATTATAACCATTAAGTACCATTTGTTATCATTGGTTATTATGTGTAACCATTAATTACCATTTTTTATCATCGGTTGCCATTTGTGACCATAAGTTACCGTTTGTAACCAATAGTTACCATTTGTAACTAACTTACCATTTGAAACCATTAGTTACCATTTGTAACCATTATTTACCATTTGTAACCATTATTTACCATTTGTAACCATTATTTACCATTTGTAACCATTATTTACCATTTGTAACCATTAGTTACCATTTGAAACCATTATTTACCGTATGTAACCATTAGTTACCATTTGTAACCATTTGAAACCATTATTTACCGTATGTAACCATTAGTTACCAATTTTAACCATTATTTACCGTATGTAACCATTAGTTACCAATTTTAACCATTAGTTACCAGTTTTAACCATTAGTTACTACAGTGGAATCTCTCTATAACGGTCACCGTTCGGGGACATTCAAGTCGACCGTTATAAAAATGGACCGTTATAACTATAACGGTCGCGACCGTTATAGCCATAACGTGCATGACCGGTATAGGACTTAGCACTAGTTACATACTACATACAGATATGGCTAACATGGACGCGTACTTTTACATACAGCATTGAGCAATCTTGGAATGAACCAATAAGACTTCTGGGAACAGGAATAATGTTATAAGCAGTATAAATTGTACAAAGTTAAATACAAACTGAATATGAGAGTAACGATTTCTTCTGTATCTGATGATTGATTCACTACTTGTATTTAAATCCGTATTATTTTTAACAAGAAGTGGTTATACGCTTCAAGAAATCTTTTCTGCTAACAAATGAAACCTTTTCACTGTTAATACTTCTCATGAAGACGTTGGACCTTATATCACGCGTACATTAATGACACAAGCTTTTTATTTTATCAGGCATTTAAATGAATTGTGAATTGATGAAATTAAGAACAGTTTCTTTGTCGTTCGCAAAAAATTTAGCAGCTAAGTTTGTAGTTTTAATGGAACGACCGTTATAAGCATGGTAAAATTGGCTTACGGCGGCATTTTATGCGACCGTAATGACGCTTGACCGTTTTAGAGGAGTACGTTATAGAAGTGAATTTAAAATTGATTTCCTGCATATCAAATCCGGGCGACACGAAAGTCGACCGTTAAAACCATGGACCGTTAAAGAGCAGTACGTTATAGAGGGATTCCACTGTATTTGTAACCATTAGTTGTCATTTGTAACCATTAGTTACCATTTTTAACCATTAGTTACCATTTGTAACCATTAGTTACCATTTGTAACCATTAGTTACCATTTAAACCACCAGTTACCATTTCCAACCACCAGTTACCATTTCCAACCACCAGTAACCATTTCCAACCATCAGCTACTATTTCGAACGAACATCTTCAGACGCCGCTCTAGACCAATACTTGAAACGCATTTATAGTATAAGATACATCTAAACTTTGCATTTCAACAGCCAATGGGATTTTTTCGCACTTAAAATCTAATTATCTCAAAATGCTTTGTTCATTTCCAACTTTTTATTTCACTAAAAATTGTTTTTTTGTGTGCTCTTTCGGATGGCCTCAAAAAAAGTTGGAAATGAGGAAAACATTTTGAGCTGGGTAACGGTTGGGGGGGGTTGGGGGTAACCGAAAATTTTTTTGAATGCAAATACTAAAAAGGGAACGTTTGAAACTTGTATTGCAAACGCTAATTAACATGCAACAATTTCCCCCTGTCTTACAAATGCAGTCAAAGATGAGATTGGTGCATTTATTGCTGGCTCATTTCTGGAGAGCTAGCGTCCAAATGGGGTTGGAGAGGGATTAATCTCAATGCCAGTTCTATTTGAGGCAATAATGGGTTATGCTGAAACCCACATGGAAACCTACCTTGTTCGATCTTTACAACTTTTGGTCGCATTTTCTCCCATTGGAGACCTTCGCGATGAGCTGAAAACGGTACTAAAACATGTAAATACAATAAACTCGAAGCTTACTGGGACGGTTGTGTATGTCTTAATTGACTACAACAGGCTTCGCATTGACTCATCGGTTGTGTCTGTAGTAAAAAATGACGTAGAAATTTGTAACGGTGAAATACAAGAAACAAGTATTAGATTTGGGTATATATTTCACGGACGCAATTGCCGACGAAACCTGAAGTGCTTGAGAGAACTACCATTTCAAGACAGTTCTCTAGTACTGATACGTGCTGAAACGATGCATTATGAGGCCTGCAAGGCAGCCGTTAATCGTGCGCATTTTGGGGTTTTCGCACATAAAATTAAGATCAACTGGGAAACGAAGTCAGTGAGCTTCAGACCGCTGATTTTAGAGGTAGCACAGGGATACTCCGATCTAAATATCCCAACGGTAATTTCTCGTTCTGAAGGTAATGATCATCTAAATGGATTAGACCTTTATTCAGAACGTTGGCTGAACACTCACCTTACTCTGCCAAAGTCTACGACTGCTTACGCCGTTCACGTTGAGGATGTAAGCAACAGCCGTGTACTTCCTCTTGTAACAGATCAGGCTTCCGTTGTAATACGGATAGATGGTGATGTGAGACAAGGACAAACTACGACTGATCTGAAATCCTTGTGCTTCCCACCAAAACACCCGTTCGGATAACAAAGCCTCGATTTTAATACCATACAAGCCAGAGTTGGCTGACAACCTTCGTATGTTAATCGACATACTCTCGATATTTTGTCTACTAATTCACATTGTGGCAAAGTTCTTACTGAAGTTTTAATAGACTGGGAACCTTGCTTGGCGCCTGATGCCTGCCTGCCAGTTGGCATTCAAATATATGGCAAACACCATTTCTCAGGTCTTGCCAACATCACTACGTACATGGAGCGAATTATGGAAACACCTCATAAAACGGGATTTATTATTTCAGACTGGACCGAGTCATTTTTAATGGACGCTTGCTTATTGGCATTGAATGCACCAGATGAGCACCTAGAAGACGATTTGAGAGGACGGACGGGCGCAAAGAGTGTCATCATTTTTTAATCTTTCTGAAACTCTTAAGATGCTTGACCAATTTGACACATTTATATATTCCATTCCATGGAATGACATCGTAACCGCTGTTCCGGTTTATATTGTTGGGGTGTTTTTGTATAAAAATAGCCTCTTTGAAGGTTCGTTGGAAATGTCTCGGTTCCCTGCATAGAATCTGTATTGATTCAGGGTCAATCTTGTGGCCAGGATTTTTATGTTCATGTTCAGCTAATGCAGATTGATCCACTCGGCATTTTTCTAGGTCATTCTTATGTTGTGCCTTACGTTTTTCAATAGAATAAGTTTCTCCAATATTACCGACTCCGCAATTGCAGTCAAATTTGTAAACTCCTGGGAATGGAAGTTCCTGTTTGTCTTTATAGTTATTTAAAATCCTGCCGACTTTTATGCCTGTGAAATATCCTAGATTTCTCTGTAATTTGTCTCTTATTACTTCTGCTATCTTGTAGGTGACAGGTCCAATAAACGGAATAGCGCACCATTTTTCAATGTCGTTAACGCTGTTATAGGGAGATAAGGTAACAACAGGTTTTGGAGGACCGTTAAGAAGGAATTGGATTCTGTCATTGATTGTTTTTGAAGGAAATCCGTTACATGTAAGGGTCGATTCGATCTTGTTTAATTCTTCTTGTAACGAATCAGTATCGCAGACTCTCATCGCTCTTATTACTAGTGAGTCGATAACTCCTATTTTTTTACTCCTATGGTGAAAAGATTTCCAATCCAGATAACGATTACTGTGCGTTTTCTTTCCGAATACTTTTCTTGACAGTGTTCTATCTTCTTTTCTCGTCAAACTGACATCAAGGAAATGTAGAGAGCCATTTTCTTCTCCTTTAGTAGTGAACTTTAAATGTTGATCGAAATTATTAATTTCTTTTAAAATTTCCTTTGTTTTTCTTTTCCGTATTACAGCAAAAACATCATCAACAATTCGTAGCCATATTTTTATAGTTGGAAGAGTTGGGAGTAATTTAATTTCCATTTCCATCATGAATATCTCCGCTAAAATTGGTGAGATCGGGCTACCCATGGGAGTTCTTTTCTTTTGTCGGAAATAGTTTCCTCTCCATGTGATATAAGTTTCGGAAACGATGTCAAGTAGTATTTTTATATCTTGCAGAGTTAGATTTTCTGCATATCGAGTCCACTCATTGTTTTGAGATAGTTTTTCTAGTGCCAAAACACAAGTTTTTTCCAAAGGAACATTTGTAAAAAGGGATTCCACGTCGAAAGATACCATTTCTTCCATTGGGTCTAGTATTGTATTTTTAATCTTGTCCACAAATTCGTATGTATTTTTCAGAGTGCTGGGATGGTCTCTTGTAATACATTTCAAAATCGGTTTTAAGAAAATACTGACTCCATGACCCGGTGTACTTCGATAGTCGACGATTGGTCTCATTGGAATGTTCGGTTTGTGCACTTTAGGAAGACCATATAGAGTTGGACATTTTTCTCGACAAAGTCGTAGCCGTTCATAAGTTGGCTTAATAAATTTTTTGTCTTGATGCATTTTTCAAAGCTTGTCTCTTGTTTTTCGGGCGTACGATTTGATTGGATTTTTTGGAAGAATTTCATACGTGTCTGTGTCTTCTAAAAGCACATTAACTTTTTGATCATACATTTCTTTGTCCATAATGACGGTCATATTTCCTTTGTCAGCTTTCGTTATAATGATACTGGTATCCTTTTTGATGGAATTGAGAGAAGATTTGATCCATTTAGGAACTGTAGGTTGGTCATCCTTTCTGTCAAGCGATGATTTTAAAATGTGTGATATGTCATTCCTAACAAAGTCTCTGGTGTCTTGAGATATATCCGACATGTTGTTGAGAATTTGATCCACACACATGATCATTTCCAAAGTAGACGATTTGTAATCTGACTGAGGAATAGCAAAATTTAATCCAAGGCTTAATGTTGCAAGATCCGCTTCAGAAAATTCTCTTGTGCTTAGGTTCTCAATACATTTAGGAGTGTTTTGGAGTATCTGTTTGATTTGGTTTTTATCCTCACGACCAATTTTGGTTTGTTGTTCAGTAAGGAGATTTGGGAATTTTTTATAGTGCCGGTGTTTCACCTCTTGATTTATAGATTCTTTTTTCCTCGCAATCAAAGTGTTCACTTCATTAAGTAATTCTCGATCTTCGTTTTTTATCGTCTCTTGCAAGGCATTTATCTGCTTTTCTATGTGTTGCTTGAACCGATATGAGCTGGCTTTCGCAGATTTTAGTCTTTTCAGTTCTTCTTGACAAACAGATGTCTTGCAAAATTTGCGATTTTGGCTTATCACTTAACATAGAGAAATATAAAATTTACGTTAAAACTGGTGAAGAACCTCTGCCCTGGCGATGGATGGCCCCGGAGTCTCTGCGAAAGCTTATCTTCAACGAGAAAACGGATGTTTGGATGTTCGGTGTTACACTTTGGGAGATTTGCGCCTTTACACCTTTGCGCAAGTTCCATACGGAGGACTTTCCTGGAGTAACGACTTTGTCAGGCTTCTCGAGTCTGGTTTACGACTCGAAATACCGTCTCGAATGCCATCAAAGGTTGTAGATTTGGTGAAGGCTTGCTGGGATTTGGAGATGGCCAACCGTCCAACATTTTCCACTTGTAAGTCGGAGTTGTTGAATGCCGCTGAGAGTAGTCAGTGAATTTGTTTCCAATTACAGGTAAAGCATGAGCTGCGGAAATGATTGATCTATGAAGGAAGGGTGAAAGAAAAACATTGACCATTTTTCTACAAACAAATTAGAAACGCTTAACTTTTGAATGCTGCACATACACTTAAATTTGGTTAAAATCCAATTGCTGCATCTTCGTAAATGGGAATATACCGCTTAAGCACGCTTCCTATTAGTAGCGTAAGATGTAAGCAAGAAAACGCAGTTAAAGCGTTAAACCATCATGACGCAGTTAACGCGTTTCGCCATAGGTCAGTAAATAAGTAACGTACATATAGTGTAGCAATTTAATTGTAGCAAACTCGTTACTAAGAAAATTGTATGAAATGCCTGCTTCAAAATCGTAGCTTGCCACTTTTGTCCACAAAAAAATTATTTAAAAGGTCTCATTTTAGCAAATATCATGCGTTATGATTCTCCATTGAAAAAATAACGATCACTTGCATGTTTTTGTCAAGTATGATTTCTTACGTCAAAAGTGGTTAATTGGACTAATAGGAAACTTGAACTACCAATCCATGTAAATCATTTTGTGTATTACTTGCTTTTTCAGTTCTTTTGTTTTATTGAAATTTTTACTTTTAGGAAAGATTTTAATTTTTCTCTAACTCTAAACTTGACAAATAAGTTCTAGATTGATGAGCCTTTTTTGGCGGACAAAAATAGCTTTTAAAGGCCTATAGTCTGGTATAACTTTGTAATTCATGCAAAACAACTTCCTTCAAAAGTATAAAAGAATACTTAACATCATTGGGTTATTTTTATCCTGGTAGTGAATCGATTTGATTTATCAACCTTTAAATTCTAATAAGTTATTATATAACTCCTAACTGCTAGTGCCATTTTCAATTTCTAAATTGCAATATGTAGCCAGTTCAAAATCACGAAAGAAGTAATTAAGCATTACACATATAAGAAGAAAAAAACGATTGTTGTCAGTAAAAATTCTTGATTTTATTTGAATGTATATTTTGTACATTTTGTAGTGACCCTGCATTATTCTGAGCGTTCTTCAAACTATGCAGGATGAAGAAGCAATTATCGATTATAATATTATTAGGTTGGTCGCCTCAAAAGGAAAGATCCAAGCAGGGATGCCTTGTTTACGATATCCTTTGGTGTCCGAGGAAGACGAGGACGAAGACGACTTTTACCCAGAGGAAATATGTCACTACCTTCCATGTTAAATGTTGTGACAATGTTTTCGAAACAAGTTGTACAAATGTTGTGCATGGAAACGGTTTGAAACGCAAACAGTTGTTCAGTACACAAAAGTGAGCATTACTGATAAATATTATTTTGTTTCTAGTAAAAACTACAATCATATGGTAGCATTATAAGTACAACTTTTCTCAATGCATTGATCACAACGGCAACCCTTGGTACTACATCTAGTTAAAGCTTATTCCTAATCTATGGACGATTCTCATCGATGGTGGTGATATTGGGAGGATGCGAGAAGTTGTATTATAACCAATTTGAGAACTTACGAACTGTGCGTCGTATTGTAGGTTAACTCTTGTACCAAACACAAAATATGGCAATTATATCTTTCCTGTCCCTGTAAAACATTAGGTAAAATATGTTCTAGACTATTTAAATCAGTATCGTTATTAAGTGTCGGTAGACACTTTATGCGGATGCCAATCTGTCCGTCTGTCCGTCTGTCTGACTGACCGTCTGTCACGCGTTGTTTCTCCAAAACTACTTAACCGATTTCCATGAAACTTTGTACGATTGTTCCATAGGCCAATGCGATAGGGGCGTATAAATTTCAGAGCAATCGGTTAACTATTATGGTAGTTAATTGCTCAATTAAAGAAAATTATAATTCATTTTATATGACCAAAATATGTTATTGATTATTTTGATAGATCCTTTTGAGCTGATCGTTTTTGCTGGTTACGACAATGACTAATTCGATAGTCTTCACTGGCTAATTGGCAAATAAAGTTAAACATTAAGCTTCGCGAATTTCGAAAAAAATGTTACTGGCTTTTTCGATTGAGTCGATTTCTATGTCAATGCAATAGTCTACCGACACTTTTCTATATTCGATTTGCGGTTTATTGTTCCACGTACAATGATTATTCTTACATATTTGCATGAAACATAGGAAATCGGTACTCTTCAGACAGTTCCTTATCCTCCTCCCGGATGTTCCCACTCCAGTCCATCCCTACCTCAACGTATCCTCAAGGATCTTCGCTGTCATTGGAATAACACCCTAGGATCGCATACCTACCGGAATATGTTCAATACGGACTGCACCAGTTGGTCCTTTGCGAGGAGGACATGTCTGTCGCAAATAAATTGGCCCGGAGGGGCCTCACTCCGTAATAAATATCAAATCCAACTCCTCCCGGGGACATCATAGTAAAAGGATCGTGGTAGTCAAAAGATGTCATGCCATTTCCGATAGCAAAACCCTACCGAGAGTGTACACCCGGGAGACCCACTAATTTTCCAACGATTCCCGGTAACGAGGCTACATTTGCGGTTTGTTTCATTCCAAGTAGGAGACCGCCAACGGCACCGTTTCGGCGGGCGTCAAACCTCAGGTTTTCTAGTTACTGAGTATCATTGAAGATGCCTTCCGCCTGGAAATAAAAATATCGCTAAAAATATGAATTAAACTAAATTCCACTCAAGAAAATAAAACTGGTTTTCCTTTTGTTTATATTTGGCTGGAATTAGAATTCCTGTTGTTCAGTTCCAGTGAGTCATCATATAAACTAGATTCCTTCCAAGAATGTTTTATGTACGTTCATATTTGGGTGTAATCATATTTCTATATTTCCCACGAGTCCTTCAAGCTTCTCGCGACAATTGTTCAAGAAGAATATTTTGAATATGTTATCAGTTATGAAATGAAAGGACAAAAATTGATATATTTTAGTGATACTAATTAGGAATATTTTTAAAAAAACAGACCAATAGGGAGGTTCGTTGTTCCTTGGAAGAGTCTTTACAGTCCCCTTTTTTCTTAATGACGATTGTTGACGACAGGAAATGTTGAAGGATATAAATTTGCACATCATATTTCTTCATAAGCACATGACTTTGATCCAGCTGATGTAGCAATATTTATTCAATAAATAAACCGCAAATCGAATATAGAAAAGTAGCGGAAGCAGTAGCATTGAGTAAAAACCTCAGCGTACATGGCGAAAAAACGTTTTCGTCAATTATAATGCAATAGTTAAATTTAATTGCTTCGTTAACTAGCTAACATGACGAAATACAATACTGGTGCTTTTAGCAAAAATCGTCAGCTTAAAACGCTCTATCGAAATAATTGATCAAAATTTTTGGACATTTAAAATGCATCATAGTTAACTTTAATTGACCAACTAACTATCCTAATAGTTAACCGATTGCTCTGAAATTTTTACGCCACTATCGCATTTGCCTATAGAACAATTGTACAAAATTTCATCGAAATCGGTCAAGTAGTTTTGGAGAAACAAAGCGTGACAGACGGTCAGTCAGACGGTCGGACGGACGGACGGACGGACAGATTGGCATCCGCATAAAGTAGCTTCCGCAACTTAATAATCAAAAATCTGAGGATTAATATTGTAGTAATACCAATTCCGTATCAATTTACGTTGTCCCTTTAAATGACA
Organism: Salina celebensis; assembly: GCA_036561885.1. Taxonomy (NCBI): domain Eukaryota; kingdom Metazoa; phylum Arthropoda; class Collembola; order Entomobryomorpha; family Paronellidae; genus Salina; species Salina celebensis. Next base: position 12,282 of record JAAXOA010001552.1, read on the forward strand.
ATATTTTATCGACAGAAGTGTCCGGTTTCACATATTTAGGTTGAAATGTAACACTAATGAAGGATTCATTTCAAAATGTACTGTAGAGTATTAATTCCTTATAAAAAAAACTAGCATATTACCATACGACTTTTAGACACAAACTGTTTACTGCAATTACATGAACGCTTTCTGTATTCTGAAACGATGAAGACTGAATCAACTAAAATATTTTCATCTCTAGACATATGCATTCAAAGTCATGGCCTTTCATTAATCAATGGTAAAAATGGGAAAGTCATATCTCAATTGTATGGATATTGCATCTTACAGGTGCTCCATGAGTTTTTGGCTCGTGACCTTTCAACTTTTTAGACAGACGGTGACTTCCAGTTCAGAGCATCATCTACATTCTGCTTTGATAAATGATTGATATTATTGTAAACCTTTAATACTTTTCTGTTTGCTAAGTATTTCATCGGCTGTTGTGTGTTTTACATACATACCAGACAGAGGCAATAACTGGACAGAGGTATGTCCTGTGGCCAATTTGCTAATTTTGTTAGTGAGTTTTTTTTTCTCAATCCATGTATACAACAGCTAAAATCCACATTAGGTGCAACCAAAAATCACAACTTGAGTGTTGTGCAATGGATTTGGATGTGTTCAGAAAAAAAGTCTTTGTAATGAAGATTGATGCATTGTAAACACAACCGTACAGAATCTTAACAAAGCAGTTGATAAGATGATGTGCAATTATAGCCTTCATGTAGGATTAGGTTATAGAATATAGCTATTGTCTATCAAAAGCTAATGGTTTGAGACTCGCGACGAGGTGAGTGCCCTTGGTAGCATTGCCCACGGCAATATCACATAAATTCACACAGAACTTTTTTGTTTCCAGTTTATTCAACGTGTGCGTTTTAGGATAATAAGTGGTTATTTTGATAAAATTAACTTAATAGCTTTCCTGTCCTTTCAAACTTCAAAACCCCCTTCCATTCTCTCAAATGCACGTCATGTCTAATCTAGAAGTACTGCAAATTGTGGCCCTAATAGTTGGGGAACTGTAGCCCGCGTAGCCAATGGCGCTGTCAATGTTGCTTATCAAGGTCATTCCAGTTATCGGTCTAGGGTGTATTCCAATATATAATCTTGAAGAAACGTTCAGGTGTTTAGCTATGAATCAAGTTCGTGTAAAATCAGCCTGTCAATATGAGTACTCATGATCATGTGAAATATATCATGAAACATGACACAACGGGCGCATCAAAAATGCAAGCAAGTGACGACATTACTGTCTAGCAGTAAAAACCTCGTATCCCTAACCTGCCAAAGAAGTTTACTATTGGGGAACAAAAAAAAGTATAGTAAAATTTAAAAAGCCCAACTTTGAAACCTTCAACGACTGTTACCAGGGCTCATGGACTTGCTCATTGAAAATCTTGTTAACAAAACTACGGGGCTTATTTGGATTATTTACTTAGGTACAAAGTTGAAAGACATAACTGTTTTAAAAAGAATAGCTCGGAATTGTTAGGAATTTTAGTGAATATCAGTCGGAATTCACGACATTAACTAATATTGTCTAATACACAATATTATTGTTTCATTTTTTGTCGGGCGATTTTTATCAAGATTTATTTAGTAGACCTACTAAACTAAATTCTCCATATGCTATTTTAAAATCGTGTATGGGTTTTTTTTGGGAAAATGAATTTTGGATCCATTTTCGATGCTGAAATTATCTATAAACACAGGAAAACGTTATGGACCCTGCTTATGTCGTATTTTTAGACTGTTATAAAATATCTCTAGAATATTTCTTACAATATGCTTGATGACACTCATACTCAAACTATCACAGTATTGTCGCCTCCGCACCACTACAACAATATAACCTCAACAAATGTGCAAGGAAAATCCTCATTCATATTTGATGTGAAGTTCGGGTTTGGCCTTGATAATGATGCGTAATATTTTGCAGTAATATTGGTTAGCTTACTATGACGTATACCCCCAGCGACTCATCCATGCAAAGCAAACCACCGAGAACAGAATGCTTGCAAGCATGGCACAGCTGCTTTCTCATGTTTTTTTCCGATGCATCCTTCAACAAGAACCGTTCCCAGAAGCCCGGGAACGGTGTCTGGCTCACAAAGCTCTCGGTTGAGAGGGTTGTAACATGGATAGGTACATGTCTGCTAAGGTAGGCTAAACCATGAAGATCTCGGAGCTCGATACTGTGCTCATGGACGTTGCTTTATGAAGCACGTAAAAAGCACGATGGGCCGAGAATGCATCGCACAAAGCTTAGCTACAAGCTACAAACGGAGAAGATGACGTAGTGAGGCTTGTGAGAATCTGGGATGATTGCTTTGCACGGTTGAGTCGCTGGGGGTATATGGAATAGTAATCCAGACAAATGTTTTATTTTCACAACATAAAATCATAATCATGTATTCATGCCCTTAGAAGTACAAGTATTGTCAACAATCCTTTCATGATTTAACTCCTAGTCCACAATTGTAGGTTATACGGTATTATTTCCTACTTCTGCTGATAATATTCCCTCTGGAACGATTTTGCACAAAAATTATATATACTTCTTAAAAAGATCAGGATGTTTACTCCCAGGCAGAAATATTTTTCTGTGACACGTCCAATTATCTTTTTTCTGACAAGCTCTTCAGATAAGAACAAATGCGGTTAGAGGAAGTCGTGTGGCTGAGTTGACATTCCTGCGGATCCCTGGATACAAGTGGACAAACAACATGTGGATAGGTAGTACAAAAATGGCGGATTATATTGCAATGTTTGCAGTTAAGGCAACATTAAAATGCTATTTTGCGGTGGGCTTGCTAGTTCATTTAGCGAAACTGTTCGGACCATAAGAATTATTCTTACGAAGTATGGTTTGAATGGTTAGTTGCTGCTAAAAAAACTTTTGTTCAAGGTCAAGCAACTAAAGTTCAAAATTGTTTCTGCCAGATTAATGACGGTTTTGTTTCTCAAAAACTGATTTCATCCCTTTTTTAACTTTCAATAAAAATATCTTGATAAAAATGTTTTAGGTGTGACAACTTGGATCTGTCTGTCCGAAATGCTATGTAACGTGCTTTCTAGGCAACGCTTACAATTCTTCATATATCGTTAAAAAAGTGTTACCAAATGTGTGTCTCTCTTTTTGAAGTCAGGTAACTAATTAGATTGAAGAAAATTGAGCAAATATTTGAAGAGCTTGAACGGAAGTGAATATCGTAGGTAAAACGGAATATTGGTGAAAGTCGCAGACAAAACAATAAAAAATTGGAGGCAATCGTTAGCATTGTAA
>JAAXOA010001553.1:0-15592 GCA_036561885.1 Salina celebensis
CTAAACGTTTTTTCGAATGACTGCGTAAGAATTCCTACCTGATTTCCAGAAACTGTTAATGACATCTACGTAACAGTAACATGACTCTCTCCAAATTCCTGGAGACTTTCCAGTTTTTTTTTCTAATGTAAATTTACTACTTGATCGGCACTTCTATTCATTTTGTGAAACATCAGCAGCCTGTCATGATTCAATGAAACAAAAGTTCTCGATTCAATAGAAAGAATGTTAATAAAAAATATCGAAAAAGGGAAGAATCAATAGAAAAAAAAACAGTCTTTTCCATACGTGTCAGTCGATTAACAACGGATATAACGTCACTGCCGTGTCAATCTGTTTACAGAACTTATTGTTTTACACTGACATCATTGACTCATCTCTCCCCATTGCCAGATCGTTCACACTGAAAAGCGATATATTTCATACGGGAATGGTGATGATGTACATTAGTTTTCGAGAAATGATCTTGGCACAATGAAACTGATGTCCTAACCTTTGACAATTTTATACTTGAGTTGTATACGGATAGCCAGGACAAGGTCTCCCGCAGGGACCAGGATTTATTGCACTGTCAATGAGCAATTTATCCAGTGATCTAGGAACCAGCGTGAAAGAAAGAAGATAATAATGACAGATATTGAGGACAAAAGAGGGGAATTAAGATGTCAGCATTTATTTAATTGACACAACTATATATCCCAGTTTGATAGCTTCTACTTGGAAAAAACTGTATTTCTCAGGAACAGTAGTGCTTCAATAGGTCATAAAAGTTCATTAAAAGCTTTATACAAAATAGTAGTTTACTACTACAAATCTAACATTTTTTTCGACCATTCGCGACGAAACAATTTCCTCAGAGAGCAGTTATTAGTTTGCAATAGTTTTTTCTAGAAACCTCTTATGGGCTTTTACTTTCCAAGGAAAGCATAAGTTTTTGGGTTGTCACTGGTTTGCCTGTGTGCGCACGACTTCTTGCAGTTTTTCCCAAAAAGCAGGAAAATTTGCTCATAACTTCCGTTCCGGACGCATTCTCCCCAGTAATGACCATCACTTCCTCAATATATTTTTACCTTGAGGGATAATCGATTACCGCAAGTTACCCACAATAAAAATAGAACTCTAAGAGCACCTTAATTGCATAGTAGCATCTACAACTTACGACCGAAATTACATAGTGCAGGTTGCACACTGCTGCACCGTACCTAATGACACATTAAAAGCGTTATTTTTACATCTGTCCAACCCAGTTAGTCAAGCACTTGAAACAACAGCAATGAACTGGAAATTTTCTCTTATGTTCTGGTAAAATCGGTAGTAATAAACTTTGTTGTGCATATGGCTAAGCCTTTTATCCGTAGCAAGTCTTTGCAAAATCGTTAATAGTTGTTCTACTGCGGTACATATTAGTTTGCCAAAAACTTCACTTATGAAATTCATTCAAGCGTTATAAATACCGAAGTGGTTGGCGTACTGGGTTCCTACTTCCTACCAAGTATGAAAAAAAAAACTGGCTGAAGTAAGCAACCACTTCTGATCAGTATCCTCATGACGATGATCATCATTCTGGTGATGACCCACTTCACAAAACACTCCAATACTGGCTGGAATCCTGTGCCAAACCTTAAAAGGGATGAACACAGACATGCACATAATACACATAATTTTTATCCTGGTGAAATAAATAGAAGCAATAATAATAATGAACTTTTTCTCCTAACTTGCTTGTGCAAAACAATAGAGTACTTTTGACAAACTTTATTGTTTGCTGTTGTACTTGTGTGAAGTGGCGATTTTTTGGGGGAAAAGTTGAGGGAAACTTTGAGAATCGAGATGTCGAAACACGAGAGCTCCTACTAACTTATAGATATTTTATAGATATAAAGAAAAGTTAGTTGGAATCTGATATTCTTCAGCATTCCCAAAACTATTAATCAATTTATAGGTGAAACAGATAGGAAAAGGGAGGTGTTGGCCAACCGGAAACCAAAATCTTGGTGGTTATCAAGAAATAGTTGAGATTTATACTTGAAGGGATTTCAGTAATCGTTAATTTTAATCTCGGAAATGGGCACGTATCTTGGTTTGTCTTGGGATATTCCCAGTAGATCTGTATTTTGCTGATGGTATCACATAACATATATCATAACAAGAGCGGAATTGTCTTATTGGATGAGCTGAGCACTGTTTTATTTATATTGTTGGCTGAAAGTTAACCAGGCCGTAATCAGTTATAATTATAACTCTTTGGGTAGTCCTTTCGTATGCGTTATTTTGTGCAGAGAATCGTGATAATCATAAGCAATGAAAATTACACTGAATACAACCACTTCTCCAAATTTATGGATGTGGAACAAACATTAATGGAGAGTAAACCATGCAGAGCGACCCAAAAACAGGATGTCGCATTCTATAGTGGAAAATTTTGACATGGAATTTCGTTGCAGTCGCAGATTCCATACTTAGTTTTTTTGCAGAAATTTCTTTTTTCCTGGAAGAGAAGCTAAAAATGTTAATGATATGTAGGATGTAGGTTTTCCACTCAATACAAAATTCGCGGGGAAAACTTTCTAAGAAAATACTTGTTTTGTCACGTACTATCAAAAAGACTAGCCCGTGATAATTCCTCGTCTCCGATTGAGTTTAAAAAGATTTGGAACTTGCTGCTAATGAGGAATCGGGGATTTGGGATACGTTGCATGCTGCACATTCAAACTAAGGATGCGAGTGGAAGTTCCAAGGTAAAAGCATACATTTTCTAATTTGTACAAAACGAAAATCTTTTGTAGTTATGCGGGCAACAAAACCAGGTTGAAAAACACGCCTATAATGTTGATCCACTTTCTCTGGAAATTGGTTAGGCGTGAATGTTAAGGCATCCGGTGAAACAAAACGTTATTATTATTAAAACTACTGAAGGTATAATGAAATATATCCTGTTCAAAATACGAAAGGTGGTAAAAACCAACTTTAGCTGGTTCAGTCATCCGACATCCATGTCTTTAGTTTTTCTCTGAAACTCCCTCTGATTCCTAAACTATCCAGCCTGAATTTGAAATAGGAAAAGTTTCCAAACTGCATTTTATATCCAAATTTCCTCAAGTTGGGTAGTAGGTTTTTGGTTACCCAAACTTGTAAATAGAGCGATACTTTTGTTCTTCCTACTTGCTTCACTGTAATTGTTCCAGTGAAGGTGCACTGTGTATGCAAATATCACAAACAAACACTGTATTTGTCTATTATTTTTAGAATTGTTTCCTTTGAAAAGCAGAGGAAACAAAATGGAATGAGTAGAGAAGCATGCCTGATGAAGCATAAGATCGAGGTTTCAGGTAGCACCGATGAATTGTTGCTATTTAGCTTCCTGTGAAAGCGTTACTGTACTTTTCCAAATGATGGCCTTGTTTATGGAATAAAACAGGTCGTTTGTAAACCGGAGAAGTAGAGACACAAAGTTTTAGCTTGTTGTTCAGAAATGGTTCGGTTTTCTCTTCTGCTTTGTTGTTTAATCCATATTTTTCTGGTGTGTCTGGGGAAGTAGGTTTGCAGTGAAAGCGATACAACCATGATTGCAATATGAAAACCAAAATTTGACGAGGTAACTGCTTCCATTATTGAGTTAAAATAGGTATACAAGGATGTGTTTGAAAGCTAACATTTGCTTAAGTTGAAGTGGCATTGGAAAGGGAAAAATAGGTGAAGTGGTGTACTTTCACCAAATTTGCACAAGAATTAATAGTAATAAAAACTGCAGTTCGCTTCGACATTGAGAAAAGCCATAATAATACCATGGAATGAAATGCACGCTGAACTTGATAGCTTTCACATTGCAGTAGTCGTTTTTTATTAATGGTAATAAAAACTGCAGTTCGCTTCGACATTGAGAAAAGCCATAATAATACCATGGAATGAAATGCACGCTGAACTTGATAGCTTTCACATTGCAGTAGTCGTTTTTTTGCAAACATTGTGAAAGTGGCAATAGAAGTCCTTCCACTTGAGCTGATCATTAAAGGAAAAGTAAACAAAAAATATAATAGGATCGCAATGAAACTAGCGTAAAAATAGCAGAAACTTTTTTAGTTCTAATTTTCGCTATACCTTCACAGCCTAGTGTAAACAGATGGAAAACATTATTTTAAATTACTTTTCCCATTGTTTAGTCACTTTTGCGGGTGTTTGCTAAGCAGACATAAATTTCAATTATCGCTTGTTTTTATAGCACAAAAGAAGCGTAATAAATTTTTTTCGCAAGCGAGGATGGTATAATAGTATAAAGATCAACAAGGAAATTCACTCCTGACAAATTTGTTCGCTAAGCTGGTTGCGGACGATAATATTAATTGATTAGAAATATTTACTTTACTAGATACTATATTCACCCGGTTCAAATTGTAAACCGCTAGGAGAAACTTCCTGATAAAACATACTAAAAAGCAAAAGAATCATGGCTTTTTAAAAACAATTCATATTGTTTCTACTTTATATAAATTGAAAACTAATTTTATAATGGAGCTGCGGTTAGTGCGGCTCAAAGTAGTTTGATTATTTGGCTCATCACTGATTCTGACCCGCTCTGAACCAATTCACGCTTTGATAACAAAAAGTAATTATTATTTTACAGTTGAGTGCATCCAGATTTTAGTTGTTTATTCAAAGGAAAATCCGTTGAAACTTCTGTCTCTTTCCAGTAAAACTAGTATAATTTATCACAAAGAAAGTAAAACCAATTGACACGTAGAATATTGTAGTATTCCGCCGTGCAATCCTTCCTTGGAACTATTTTCCAAACCGCAAACTGACATGTGAAGTTTCCGGCAATGTGGCAACTAAACTTTTTGCTCGATGTAGATTGAATACATTTCCGAGCTTGGAGACCACAGCTATTGTGCAAAATATTCATCCGGCTTTCTCAAAATAACGCTTTTGAATCCGAATAAATTTTCACTTTTGGGGTAATCTCTCTCCAGTTACCTTCCTTTTAAAAACCTTTTCAACCTTTTAAATCGTAAAACAAAAATATACCAAGGAAGGCCACATTTCCTCTGCTGATACGCATTAATTCATGCCATTAATACTATGCAAAGTAGAACAAGAGTCGATTTAATGCGTGGGTTTTACTTTATTTTCCCATTTTGTGGAAATTATCAAGCATAAAATACAATCTTCACAGCTATTCTTTTCATACCACTGAAATAAAATGAACAATAGGAAAAAATAGCTTTATAACTTCAACAGATCCTCCAAAAACCTTCTCGTTCCGAAATTTTCATTTTGTTACAGCGTCTATTACAGTTTTCGTGAACAACAGAGTTTATAGGATCATCATTTTTGGTGTGTGTGGCGACGCCAGAGTAAAAGCAGATAAAAAAGTATGTTCCTCTATAGAAAAACTTTATAGCTAAATCCCACACTGCTACTTTTCAACAGCCATTTTGTTGCATGAATTAAAGGAACAATAATACTAAATTGCAGGATTGTGATATGGAGCATTGAAGACTGAAAAATAGGAGAGTTTCACACTAAAATCCAACGATTTCCGGTTCAGACGAATAAAGTAGAAAGCCAACAATCGGACTAGTGGCGTAGTAAAAATCGTGCGATCGTCAGAGTACAGACAATGCTAAAAGTGTTATATAACAAAATAGGTACATATCACACTATAAAGTTATCTCCGAGAGAAAAATGTATTTATTTATGAGTGCCTGACTCACTTTACAAACCATCTAGGAAAATACAATGCTTTCACTTGAAGGCTAGCAGTTAATGAAGACATTAATACTGTCGTGTATCTCTTCTCTCTCAGCAATTCCCTTTGTGAGTGAATGCATTTGAAAGTGATGCATCCACTGAGGAAAATAAAGATGGCAAGGGATCGAGGGAAAAATGCGTAGTTGTTTAAGTAGCTGTGTCTTCGTGAGCAATTTGAGAAAAAGTCTTGAGAGGAAATATATTGTTCATCAAAGTAGTAGTCCAAAGCAATCAACAATTCACGAAGACATTCGTGATGATGACGATGCCAAAGCCAGACACCTCACTCATTTGGCAAGAGAGCGATACATTTTCACCGTTCTCATTTGCTTCCCTTTCAGTTTCTTAATGGTCTTTCCATCACGAACCCAATCCAGTCATGTCAGTAAATAACAAAAAAAAGGGAAAGAGAGAAGAGCTCTATGTAGAGTGGTGGTGATGATGTGATGAGCTGTACTTTGAAAATGTGTGAAACCCTTGGCCAAAAGACGGCGAAGAGAAAAGAAAGTGTGGTTGAACCTGAGAGGAAAGTAGTTAGCTTGAGTGGAATCTTCTGTATGTGGTATGAGGGAGAGGGGAGGTGAAAGAGCGTATAAATGCTATCGTAATATCATTATTGCTTTTCGTGGAAAAATGCAAGAGTTTCTTTGAAAATGATTACGCTCTCTAAAACTAAAAGTTACTTGAAAGAACTTCTTTATAAACAGGTATTGTCTTAGATTTTAAAATCCTTCATTGGTATTACTTTATTAACCATTTTTAAACTGGGCATAGACCAACATGAAAAAATGGATGGTAGTCTTTCAGATACTATTAGAAAATTATACTTTTCTAGATTTTAATCCACATAAAATTCCACTCACGTCTTCCTTTTTTATCTGATGGACTACTTGTGAAAGTATAGGCGCAGTGGCACGTTCCAAGATAAAAAGTATTCGGCAAATAAACGCAGTTCCGTACTGTCCGCACACGTGATTCAATATTAAACCCGATTGTGTAACATATTGTGAAAAACATATACCATTATCTACGCACAATACTTATATAGGATCATGATAACTAATCTAAACGTTAACAACATTGATGTTGTGACAGAGAAATCACGAAGCAATCCGAAGAAACATATGCTACTTCAACTACAAACGCATATTTGGTTCATTTATAAGATATTGCATCCCTTACGCATAAAACCCGGCGTGATTCTGTATTGACGGAAAGAAAGCTAACTAGAGAAAGCAAATTTTACGTTGCTGAGACGGTATCAAGTAACGTTATTAAAGAATCCCTGTCTGGAATATCAATATTGTTGCTAACTGCCTTTAGCCATATATTCTTTTCCATACATGTTTTTAATCTTTTGACGGTGAAATCCTAACTGGAAGTATATTCATATTTTTACTTCCTTTGAATGAAAATTAGTTTCCTTACCGGTAACCGGTACATTCTTGCGAAACAGACATCCACTCATCCACTACGGAATACTACACAGCCATTTGTGGCTGAAGTCATTTGATAGAAAGAAGATGCACTTGATACTTAATCTTTCAAGAAAAATGGTTTGGTTGAATTTGAAAGAGAATCTGCATGCTAATGTAAGTACATACATAGTTAGTACCTGTGCATTACTGTATTGCATGAATTTGCACTGGAATCCATATTTTGGTGTTTTGCATATGTCCATGAAAGCCGCAGAGAAGCGTGGAATGCCAGTACATTTTAAGCCCAGGCTTCCACAATTTTTCCTAGAAACGAAAATAAAACAAAGAAAGATTTTTTTAATACATCCTAGCAAGCTTCCTGTGGGCTTTCACTGAAACTCAGGTACTTACATTCCTCAGTTTTGATAGCGAGCATTTTATAAACCTGAGAGCGTAAGGTAAGTTCCTAGTTTCAAGCAAAATGTTGATCTGTGCTTCAGCGCATGTTGTATACATTATACATGAATCTTTTCTACTTCCATTTCAACAATAATTTTGAAATATGGCTGTAGACTAAGTGGCTCATTTGGGCTGCTCTCTGAAAAACGAATACCTTTACTTTTTTCCCGTGGTTAGACCAACCAGGAAGCGTTCAATGAAGTCATTACAATACCCCATTATGGAATCTTCGCAAAAACTCTGTGTGAGAGCTTTCAGAGTGATATAAATTACTCAAGTACAAAAGGTTATGTAACTCCTCCGTAGGTATACGGAAAAGGAATAGAAACCGTGTTCGGTTTTTTGATAACCGTACGTAATGAATCATGCATTAGCACGTGAAACAAATGGATTCTTTTCTTGTGTAATGATATCGTAACGGTCGCGTTGGTTAATGTATAAGTACCACAAGTCCCAGAGGAGACTGGTTTTCGTCTTGATAAGAAAAGAAGTCGGTTAATTATAGTAGGTTTCTTAGCAGTTGATGCAATTTTACGAAGTATGTTCCTTATTGTTCTCATGGGTTAGTCTGTGACTCCTAAAAATTTTATGCCTCTTTCACTTCCAAGACATAAAGTAAACCATGATTAAAATGCATCATATTTGCACGCTTAAAATAACAACGCATCTGTTCATGAAGTCAATTTTCGATAAAAGCTTTCTAGACAAGATGGGTCATACATAAAATATTAGGGTTTTTACCATTCCATGCATTATTCAAATTGACGTTCTCTTTGCAGCCAACTTTCACTACGAAAAAAGGTAGCCCTTTAACTCGTTTACCTTTTCCATAATAGTTTGATAATGAACCCTATTCTTTTAAAGCTAACTTTAGCAATAAAAACTCCATTTATATCTCTTTTTAGCACAAGTGACCTCGTAACGATATGGCCACTGTGTTATCATCCCATTTTATGGACTGCTACAGTAAAATTGAGACTCACAAGTAGAACTTATGTAATTTAAAGTGAATTTTACACACGTGCAAAAAAAAACTAGTCTCAATAAACATAAAGAATCAAGTAAGACAGCATCAACATAAAAAGGGAAAGGTACACCTCCTCTCCATAAAGAAGTCCAACTCTCTTGTTTCTTTTTTTGAAAACTAGGAAATCGAATTTTCATGATAGTTGCAGCTAAGGGACAAACAACACAAACATTTTTTATCCTTGTTCCCCTTCCACATTCATCTTTTACGTAAGCTTTATGACTTTTCCCGTTTTTTTTCTATGTCGTTTCCGTAATATCATTCCTTTTCCGTGCAAAGGTTTCTGAGCGAGTTTTTTTCTCGCAAAAAAATAGAAGGAAACAGAGACAATTTCGTTTTCTCCGTACATTTCATACCTACTTTGTTGTCATATTAGTAGTGCGCAGTGGTTTTTGTTATATAAAGGCCGTACTTGGAAAGGTCCCGCAGGCACAATTTTGTTTGCTGCTTGTTACAATAATAATCCACATACTTTTTTTTCCTGCTTATTCACTACCTGTGCACTGCCTCCCTATTGTGTTCAGTTAGTGCACTTTCTCCTCCTTTTTTCTGTCTCTACTCAGCATCATGTTCCAGTCTACTTGGAAATACACACGTGTGTGTACTTGAGAAGGATAAAAATGGAAGATGGAATAACATTTTATGCGATGTTTGTGGCAAAAATAAGCGTTCGTGCCTGAAAATAATGTTTGTAGAAAGAAGTCAGACATGACAGAGAGATAACGGAAAATGGAGTGAAAGCAGGAAAAATCTGCTGTCTGTAAGGGTATTTCACTTACACAACAGGGTTTATCCTTTCTCTTTATTTGGCCATCAGGGTAGAGTTAATTGGCAACTTTTATTATTTCAATGACCTCAATTCATAGTCAACCTGGAGGAAGACTAAAATAGAATTGAGAGTGCATGTAATACAAAAAAGTATTACAAAACAAAATTACTTCTTGGTGACTAATGGCAAGTGTTGTCATTCATGGTTGCCAGGTTTTATGTTGTTTTTGGGCGGTTTTCATACCAAATTGGTAGAGTTGTTAAGATAATTTAGTGATTAAAACTGACCATGATCTAAAAGTTTTTCCATAGTGTACGTGCGGAGTAATCAGATTGCAAACAAAGGGAATGGGAAAAATCTTTATATGGGTTAAAGTGTGCAACCTCGCTCTTCTCATTTACAGAGCTTTCATCATCCATCATCAGATTAAGAATTTCTCAGTAATTGGGCGAGTCACTCATTCAATCAAGCAGAGAATTGAGCCGGAGGCAAAACACAACTTCCACTAGGTTTAATGAAATAGACAGGTTTTTTTTTGCTAGTCTGTAGCTTTGTGTGAGATGCTTAATGAGGAAACTGACAATGAACTAAATTGAGCTTTGGGTGATGATTTGAGCAAGTGATAGAAGGCAACAGGGAATGTTAAGAGCGTCTAGGAAAAAAGAGATTGAATGAGAAAAAAGAGTTGTAGCAAGGATTTTTGTTAATCAGGTTGCCTTTTAAGGAATCAGATTTCTGTTTTGGAAAGGATGGATTTTGTATTGAGATATAAAAAACAAAAAGACTAGACTGCAAGTTGTAATTATTTTTATGGCTTTTTTGCCCAATCAGGGAAAATTGAAAATATATCCGGAAGCTGTCGCATAAATAAAATGAAAAGTAAGCAAAGGGATGATGGATGAGTGAATATTCAACGAGGTTTTGTACAGCATTTTAAAAGTTTGGATCGATATTACATCGCTTGAATTGAGCTATAAATCAAATTAATTATTTCTCAATACGCTGCGTTTTGCGTAACATTTTCAATTTGTACAGCAATCTTTATTCAAAATTGAACATGTATTTTGAGACTTAATGAAAATGTTTTGTTTAAAAACAATTTGCACGTGTTTCCACTCAGACTACGTTGTGAAATTAAGTATTGGAAAGTCTAAAAAGGCTACTCTGAATACTATATTGATCCCAGGAATAAAGAGCGCTGTCCTTTTTAATCATTCTCCATGAATGATGCGCTTTTATCGAAATGGTTCACATAAAAGAGACTCGCGTCTAGCTAACATCTTTCCTCGTATGATTTTTAACATTTTCTGAAAACTTTTGATGAATAATTCAACATTGAAAGTGGATCGCTATTTCGAACTTAACTAAGTGAAAAAGAAACATATCTATTTTGCAGAAAGTAAAAAACACCTTAGTTTTTCTTTCCAATTGAGATCTTAACAAAAACAGGGATATTATTACTGGAGAAATGTAGAAAGCATAATATTTCACAAAGAGCCTTTGCTGTTTCATGATGGATTATAATCAGGCCGGTAAAATATGTGCAAAATTTTCTCCTTTGATATACTGAGCCACTCACAAACTCTCGACACTAATAATAAATGGAAGTGAAGTAGTGATCTTTTCTCTGTAATAGAAGATGAGATGTCGATGTCAGTAAATAAATAATATGTAAGAATACAAGACGTTTTTTTTCGCGTTTATAAAGGAATCCAAAGAAAAAGAGAGTTTAGAAGAATTTTATCAGAAAAGATTTCTTTAAGAGAAAGAAAGGCTGAAAGTTGTATTCTGCGAAACGGGATCACANTGTCAGTAAATAAATAATATGTAAGAATACAAGACGTTTTTTTTCGCGTTTATAAAGGAATCCAAAGAAAAAGAGAGTTTAGAAGAATTTTATCAGAAAAGATTTCTTTAAGAGAAAGAAAGGCTGAAAGTTGTATTCTGCGAAACGGGATCACAAAAAGCCCATAGAAAAAAATGCCTAGTTTTTCTCAAGATTTTTTTTTATATAAGCTGGGATTCATGAATAATAATAATAATACTGATGGAAAGACATGGATGACACGAAAAGGTCCTTGATATTAAAATCTGATGGGAAATGTGGATCAATAGAAATAATATATTTTTTCCAGAGAATGAAGCTTTTCACCAGTCGTGTTCTGAAGAAGCTGATTTTCTATTATTAAAATGTTATCTAAAATATATAAAAAATCATAAGACTCCAAAATGAAAAAAGACACGATGGGTTGAAAAATTCCTAATAAAAAAAGACGACGCAATACCTATAAAACAAAGATGCTGTAATGATATAGATGTTGAAAGGCTTCACCAATCCTGTCCATAAGATCACATGTCGATCCTCCTTCGTCTAGTTTATCAAATGTAGAATCATGAATGATAACAGTTCAAAGAATAAGAAACTAAATGAAAAACGAACGAATCTGTACATCCTTAACCTAGTTCAGTTGACTTGTCTCATTCAATTTACTTTCGTGTAGAGGGGCTACATGTTTTGCATAAGAGACGACAAAAAATGACGATTTTTTTGCGAATGTGGATCCAAAAACTGAGTACTTTTACCAGGAACATATCATTCAGCTTCGATTATTATTTTTATTACGAGAAACGAAAAAATGGTTAGTTAACTTCGTGTTAGCAATCATTGTCGTTCATCGGCTGGTATTGGTTTTAAGTACGCATTCCAATATAACAAGTTTTATGATATTGAAGAAATGGGACATTGACTTGCAGGCAGAATAATAGGTACGCACTCTGTCCCCGTTTTCTTCATTGCTTTTCGATCTTTCTTGTGTAAAATTTTACGACATGCGATGTGTACTCAAGCGGAACAATATTTTCTCAATAGACATCTAACACGGGAATCAATACATGTCAGGTTGTTAAGATAGTTAAGATGCAAATCGGGTACACCGGTATTGATTGAGTGTCTAGTTGTATAATACGACTAACTTATGCGTGCGTGTGACAACCTCCCTCTAGTGCAATCGCAAAGTTCCCAGGGAATGCGAAAAAAAAACAAATCTTTGACAACTGTCTAAAGTCTGATCGATAAATTCCTTAGTTTTCTTAGTCGAATGGTTGAACAAGGTTGTTAATGAGTCCATAGGATATTCCAGTCGTGCACTGAAACCGTAAGATTTACATTTATTTGTCATCATTCCCGTCTTGAGCGCGCTCAATTGTACAAGTTGCGTAAATTGTTTCATGAGACATCCTTTCAAAGTCAAGATACACGTTACGATTTGTACCACTAGTTTATTCACACAGATAACAATAACCATAAGAATTGATTTTAATGATTGCCTACAAAAGTTCTCATTATTTTTATGCTCATGACTATCTCTTTTCTCCTGGAATTTTCGCTGGCAGAAATAGTACCTGTCATAATTTTTATGCGTGTTCCTCTCTCCCGTCTCTTCATGTCATTCGTCATAGTCGTAAAGTTGATGGGTCAAGCCAATCCTGCTAAAAAAAATACTTCGTAGCAAATGCTGCATAAAAAAGTGCATGGTTTATGGGCAAAGCTCCAGGTAAAAAAGACTGAGTTTATCTGCAGTACAAACTCATTTCTTTGTTGTGAATAATCAATGATCATTATTATGATGATGACCAGGGTTGGAAGAGCATGTTGAAAAAATAAAAAAATATTATTATTAGCCACTCAGAATCCACTTGATTGATCATGCGAGCATGGTGCTTTTGCAGTTCAAGTTTTTCTTGTACCAAAGCCACAGGATTGTATCACAGAACACCATCGCAAACGATCAGCATGCTTGAGTGAGTGACTGATACCCGAACCTTCATTTCTCTTAGATGATCATCTCACTGAACATGACTCACAAGTCCATACCGATCTTCTCCAGCAGGGCTTTTTATAGGAAGTATGCTCATTACTCATACTACAACTTTAACCACTCAATATTATATCCGAAAAGTTAACGTAAACACTCAACAAACTTGTTGGAAAAATCTTGTTTGGCTCTCTCTTCTTTTTATCGTGTTATTTTTTCCCTAATGTTTCGCTCTAGGCTGGTAATCATAAAAATATGTTGATTGAAAATTGAAAAAATATACACTGCAAGGCCAAGGAGATATGAGTTTTGTAGGGAACTTATGAAAATCCATTTTATACACTGGCGCAACCAAGGTCCTGCAGAGAGAAAAAAATACAACGTGGTTTATCGTCACAGTCATTCGGCCAAAACACATTTACTTATAAGATTCTTTATTGATATTAGTTGGCAGAGGGTACATGATTATTGCTTTTGCCTGTCAGTTCCTTTT
The DNA here is from genome assembly GCA_036561885.1 of Salina celebensis. Classification (NCBI taxonomy): domain Eukaryota; kingdom Metazoa; phylum Arthropoda; class Collembola; order Entomobryomorpha; family Paronellidae; genus Salina; species Salina celebensis. The sequence goes on from JAAXOA010001553.1 coordinate 13,730, forward strand.
TTCTCCAGTTGTCCCCTATGTGGCTTATCCTCCGGCACTGCAAGATGCGGCACTAAAACAGCAAAAAATATTCAATGCAGTACATGACGTACTAAATGGACTCTATGAATTCCCTTTCATAATGTGCATTGCTTCAAGGAAAACAAATGATAAAGCAAGTTTTTCCGTTTGTGATGATGACCGAGCATGACTGGAGAAACGTGTGCGGGTTAAACTATGAAGAATTATTAGGGAACTTTCAATAATTGTAATTGTATGCGCATACACGTGCATAATTTTCTTACCTGCAAAAAAAAATACTGACAGACAATAAACAATGAAAAAAAAATTATAAAGGATTATTGATGAGGATCAAATAATGTTTTATTGTTAAATGCCAGTAAGAGTAACCTATGTACGTACACTTGACTCTTGCAGTGTGGTATTTAGTTTTCTTGTTTGAAGAGATTGGATTTAACATACATATTTTAAGACTACATTGGTGTCCAGTATGATAAATGGTAGAGTTTCTAAGCATGGTACGCAGACAAGCACAAAGCAAACCTGTCAAAGGTAATTCAATTCTTCGATATACTTATGCACGTAACACATTCTCTAATGGTAAGTATTAAGTATCGGGGAAAAAACATTCCTTGAGTGATGTGATTGGAAACTTGTATAGAAACTGTGCAGCAATATGAAATACATGAAATCATAATGTACTTTGATAGACCGAATATTTCTTTTGTTTAATTCTCCTTTTTATATTTTAAAGCACGCCACAAGTAGTGTGGTGGTGGCCTAAAAGAACTAAGAAGTGATTGTGTGGCGGCTGCGGTTTCTGGTTGAAAAGAAATTCAAGTGGTACGACCAAGATGACTTTTGGTTTGAAACGATTTTTTGTATCCTGCTAACTGTAATGTCCAGTGATTATGCAGAAAGAGAATGGTTTTAATAGAGACGACTCTTCACATTCCGTATAGGGGACTGGCGGCATCCTACAAAACAAGCTGTAGAATAGACGAAGTTGTAATCATAAGCAGGATGGTAGAAGGATAAATTAAATCAATCATGCAGCATTTATTCAAGAAGAAGGCTTTTGAAACCTTTGAATTTGATCGAGAAGGCGGCATGTCGCAACTGTCGGAGATCAGAAAGCATTACCGAGGCCATACAGGTGTCTGTCATTCCAGACACCGGGTATTCATACAAATCCGTTATTAGGTCATCTATTTTAGATTGCACTAGAAAATTATGGGAAAAACTTTGTTTCCATAATCTAAACTGAAATGTTCTCATCGATCCCATATTTGAAACGTACCATCATCATCGGCCAGAGTAGTCTGAGGATGAACAAAGAACGGATATTTTGCTTCCAAATTGTATTGCTATGAAAAAAGCTCGGAGGTTTGTTTGCACAACGAACCAAGCAATAAAGAAAAGAAAGCATACGTAAACAGTAGCAGCAAAAGGGAAGGAACATCAAATAAGGAAAACTTGAAGACGTAACTACTCACAAGGACTGGGACAACGACCCAAAGTCCTATTGGATTTTGTATTGGACGCAATGAAAAGTACTTGGTTTATCTACTCTTCTAATGTAGAGTTTGCTTGATCAAATATAAATGTGTTTGGACGTAAAGTAGCTTTAAGAAGAGTGGCAAAGGAGGTGAGCATTGGATAGACTGGAGAAAAAAAGACTGTAGAATGATTATATTTGACAAGAGCTACTTTTCTATAAGAAAACAGCAAGCAATGTGACTGACTCGTCGTAAGGAAAGAGGAAACAAACGGAAAGGGGGAAAATACTCGAGAAGATTGGTCGATTTGTGGAATCGGAAATTTTGAGTGAAGTAATGATGCTCTTGCTGGCAGGCATTTTAC
>JAAXOA010001554.1:0-15591 GCA_036561885.1 Salina celebensis
GTGAAGGGGAATTACCAGATGAACCATTTCGAAGGTAAAATGTCAGTCTTGATGGCCTTATCGACCGTTGCTGAGATGCTGATTCAATATATTCATTCAACTGTTTCAGAGAGTTCTCATTTACTGCCTTCAAACCAAAGGAATAATTACAGTCTTGACTTGACAACGTAATCAATTCATTCAGGTTCTCTAGTGGAAATTGTATAGGTTGAGTTAAGTACCCGCTCACGTGGATGTTGTCCAAAGAGATCTGGATGTACTGCGAAGAAGAAAGGCTTCAGGGCAGTAAAAACTTCACCTGAGCTTAGCAACCGCATTGGGACTTGGCACGCCGGATTAACACGGAAATCAGGGAATCTGAAGCCTCTTGACCTGTGTAAAGATCAATGATTTGTTAAATATTATTACAACTCTCCTGATACTATGGATATATTATTATCGTGTTGACTTACTGCTCCTGAAGGGATTGTTGTCCTTGAATTAGACATTTCAACGCGTTCCGCGCCTTCCATGAGCCTTGTAACGCGCACATTTCAACTCATTAAATTCCAAACGGTAACAATACTAAGTCGTCATTGCTATTTTTACACCAGACTGTAAATTTTGCACTATAAACTATCGCATATTTCCACTTTCAACTAAAAACAAATTTGGTAAAATTAATACTGTCCAAAAGTATCAACTTACTACTTCATCTGTGCTGAGTTTCCAAAGCAACAAAATATGTATTCCATTACATATTTGGCTGTTACGCAAAAACGGGAACGGACTATCACTCTCCTATCATCATCACATATCAACTTTTAGGAATCACACATTGCTATTTTTACACCAGACTGTAAATTTTGCACTATAAACTATCGCATATTTCCACTTTCAACTAAAAACAAATCTGGTAAAATACTGTCCAAAAGTATCAACTTACTACTTCATCTGTGCTGAGTTTCCAAAGCAACAAAATATGTATTCCATTACATATTTGGCTGTTACGCAAAAACTGGAACGGACTATCACTCCTATCAATTCTGTCTCAACTCAATTCTCCTATATCATAATATATCAACTTTTAGGAATCACGTGCAAATAAGCAAGGATCCACATGCGAGCTATCCGATGCTTTTGTGTGTGCGTACGTGCACCTGTTTGGTCAATGTTACATATGAAATTTCATTTGGCAATCGATATAAGATACATAATATTACTGACTATTATGTAACCTCTTGCGATTTCAAATTCGAAGAAAAATCTACTTTGATGTGATGTACCTAGCGTGCAATCTTATCAAAATCTATTTTCAAAACGTGTAAGAAATGCAACAGAGAAGAAGTCCAATATGAAATACACACGCACAGACAAAAGAAACACAACGAATGACCCTTATCTGCCAAAGACTTTTTGTTATGAATGAACACACGTAGAAGAGACTTTGTGTTGAACAAAAGAGTTGATGATGACACTCGTGTGAAATCTAATTTGTGAGCACTGCACAAAGATGAAAGAAGATCTTAGCATTCATTAAGATGATTGAAGATGCAATGGATTCTAAAAATTGATGTGATGTACCTAGCGTGCAATCTTATCAAAATCTATTTTCAAAACGTGTAAGAAATACAACAGGGAAAAAGTCTAATATGAAATCCACACGCAGACAAAAGAAACAAAGAATGGCCCTTATCGGCCAAAGACTTTTTGTTATGAATGAACACGCGTAGAAGAGACTTTCAGTTGAACAAAAGGTTGATGATGACACTCGTGTGAAATCTAATTTGTGAGCACTGCACAAAGATGAAAGAAGATCTTAGCATTCATTAAGATGATTGAAGATGCAGTGGATTCTAAAACATGGTTTTCTCTCATGTCTCAATTGTAAACTTGCATTTACTGGAAAACACGTGCACCCTTCTCCAGTCAGCTGGAGTTGTGGAGTGGGCAGAAAGTACAAGCTTCCAATGATGAATAACGTTTCGGATGCTACACGATGAGCTTCCTTTCTGGCAAGCTGGGAAGCTTTTGGAGTTTCAGAGAAAGAAACGGTCTCCGATTCAGTTTCTAACAATGCCCGAATAATTCCATTTTAATGAATTCTTTAGTTCCTTCCAGTAGTACAAAGTGAGATAAAGTAAGTACGAACGTATAATAATACTATTAGGTAAACATTAGTGGTTTGAGTTAGTATGCATTTGGCAAGATTCCCTTTCGTACGACCCTCCATCAATATAAAAGGTTGAAGTTCATTTTTCCTTGAAATTCATGAGCACCATTGGACTAAGGATTCTCTTGCTGCTGGTCCTGAACTCGTCTCATTTGAACCATGAAGATTTCCTTCCTATGAAACATTAAAATATCATCTTATACTATGTAAATTGTCTTTGAAGAGTAAGTTCTACGCAACAAGCGTTACTTTGAATTTTTGGTTTTGATTCTTACAGTTCAGTTGCAGCTCGTTCAAAATCTGCTAGGCCGAATCGCTTCCGGCATTTGTCTTTGTCGCTTAAGATCTCTAGCGACATCAGCGTTGGGAGCTCACCTTGCAGATAATGTTTTTTTTTAAGTTAAAAATGACGCTCACTACATTGCAATGGAATCATAACAAGATTAAGTATTACCTGATCCGAAGTACTTGTCTCTTTCTTTAAGTTGATCTTCTTTTTCGCTTGTGAGAAATTCGTAAATATCACGTAAAATAAAAAGTTTCTGGATCCTCAACTCGTAGTCTTCTTTCTGATCTGGATTTCTTGGAGAAATGCAATGAGAGTCGGGGTGGTGTCTTATCACTGCGCGAAGATAACCCATACGAGCTTTAGAAATGAAACAAAGTTGAAGATTAGCTGGTCTGGTTTTCAAAACAATTTTTTTATCATCGTGACATTGCAACTTGTGATCCATTAAGAGTAACTTGTTTTGCCACGTCTTAATTGTTGTACCTGTAAATACATCTTGTGGCGCGTTTAGGTACGCTTCTTTATCTTTTATCATTAAAATCTGTAACAAGTCTGAAGTTCCAAAATAGCCTTGCAACTGATCTGATCTGGATTTCTTGGAGAAATGCAATGAGAGTCGGGGTGGTGTCTTATCACTGCGCGAAGATAACCCATACGAGCTTAGTGATGAAAAAAAGTTCAAGATTATCTGGTCTGGCTTTCAAAACAATTTTGTATCAAATTGTACCATTGAATCTTGAGATCGATCGAAAATAACTTGTCTTAATTGCTGTACCTGTAAATACATCTTGAGGCGCGTTTAGGTACGCTTCTTTATCTTTTATCATTAAAATCTGTAACAAGTCTGAAGTTCCAAAATAGCCCTCCAACTGAGAAGCCTGCGAATTACTCATTGCGCCTGAAAACGAAAATGAAAACCCAAACTGTTGTTTTTCTTATCTTTATGTACAATGTGTGTAACTGCCCTGTTGCTATCTCGTTTGTGTATCAGACTTGTTTCCATGTTCCCTACTCACTTTTGGAACTTGTTTGCAATTTATTTTTAGAAATTTGTGTTTCAAATTACCCCCGTTGCTACGAAGATCGTTTCTTGTAGCATTCACAAAACACTCCTTACCATTTTTTGATCATCCGATGCTGATACGACTGGAGCTGATTGATTACAATCACTTACGCAAATCATCGTTTAAAAATCCAATCGAACTCAAATCCAACGTGACGTAAAATGTTACTGTTTTGACGATTATCCCAAGCAGGAACTTCCAATTAATAAGGAAGTTTATATCACGTGTATTTCTTTTAATCAATCGGTGTTTCGAAAATAACTATTTTAGATGTTTCGTTTCGACTGACGACAATTTCTATCGATGCCAATCTCCACGCTGATGGATTATCCTCTTGAACCAAAACCAACTCATAGTAACATCGAACATTTTTGCTTCTAACTCTAATATTCTTTAGAATACCATTACGGACAGACAGACAAATGGAAGTATCTCAATACTTGCTGAACAAAGTTCAGCTTCGTAATAATGTTTCGAATTGGAAATATTAGAATGAGCTACTGTTAATTATTACAGTAAATTCAAGTTTTCTTTTGATTTTAGACCAAGAACTATTTTGTAAAACTAGCAATTTAATTAGCTGAGCCACGGCGCGCATCCACCACGCCACAATGGTATTTTTCGCCGGTGAGAATAGCCACTGCACAATGCATTGATTCGTGGTATCGTGTTTCTCTCTCCGAGCATTGCATTCGTTGTTTTGTAAGGCGGTTGGGGATCAGCTTCAGTTGGAAGTGGACGATACGAAAGTAAACGTTCTTTGTTAGTTAGGACCAATAGTTAGAAGTTGCAGGTACTTGATAATTACGGATTCATTTAACGCATTTAATTAAAATAGTGTAATCAGTGGTTGACTGGGTAACTATGTGAATCTTGACATTCATATTTCGTAGGCAATCGATTGAATTCTGTTAATTAACATTCACAGGTCTCTGGGACTGAGGAATCAGTGTTGAAGCGTCTTTGTGGAGTGTGAGCGTTTAGTGGAGTTTCAATCAGCTTGGGTTTGATTTAATTTTTGTTGATTTTAGATAATTCACAGGTCTCTGGGACTGAGGAATCAGTGTTGAAGCGTCTTTGTGGAGTGTGAGCGTTTAGTGGAGTTTCAATCAGCTTGGGTTTGATTTAATTTTTGTTGATTTGAGATCGGTAGGTAAGTCATCACCTTCACGTTTCTGGCAATTCACTCATGATCCTAGTTGAATAGTACAATCGACAACAAGCTTAGTAGTATCAATTATTGTCAGTAATGCCTCCGCTTAATGAGCTTGAATTTGAACTCGAAAACATGTCTGATACTCGTTTCAGGGACCATCATGCGAATCATCGGGAAGATAGCGGCTTTGGGGTTGGTGGTATGCTTTGTTGGAATCGCTGCTGGAGCTGAGATTGGATCCGAACTCTATTAATCGGCATTTCTACAGTCCCTGGTAGGCAACAAATGCAGATTACAATAATTTATACAACGTTCTTAATGCGCAATATTAATGCTTTGTGGGGGATTCATATCGTTTAGGTGCCATTTGCATTGTGGATCCTATCATTACGTGGGTGCGATGAACGTCTTCCGAAGGCAGTTTTGTGACAAGTTGGAAGGAAAATTCATTCAAAGTGAGTGCGACATAAAATCTGAGTTTTGAATAAATTGACGTATCAAGTTTGTAATCGGTTTGATTAAATTTCTATACGTAGACTTGAAAGACCTGAAAATTGCGAGCTCGGATTGCCCTCCAGGACTCCTTCGCCTCGCCTTACGTAGTGAAGACTTCTGTGAACCTCGCAATTCCTCTCTACCTACATCGCTTGTCAAAAAGTTTTGTGATTTCCGCTTGAGTGGAGTAGCTGTTAATGAGTCGGACTCGGACACCACACCGGAAAAAGCACGAAGTTGTCGAAGTTACTTCAGTATTACTACTCAGGACTTCTGGATGATTTTGTATTATGTTGGTATGGCTCTTACGGGCAGTTTTCATTGGATGTTGGTGTATCGACTGTGTGTGTGAGCGAAACAGTAAGCCATCACCAGTTAGCAAAGTGTAAAGAGTGTATTTTATGCGAATTCATCTAGTTAATTATAGATATGTGTAATGACGTTCTTTATGGTCTTTGTCACGACTGATGAAGTAAATAAATATGTACAGTTAAAGCAAACGTACCATGGTACTTGTCATTTAGCCAAACAATCATGATATTTCAAAATTTATGGCTAATACCTATTTAATTATACATATTCAGAAACACGGTGGCATGCGTAAGGTTCACTTAATCACTACTAAACCAAAGGCATTCAAATGAGGATGTATGAGGGGACACGCAGTTTCGAACACGGGGATGCAGGGGGACACGTTGCATTGCTATTGTTGCCAATTTGGAGGCGTTTCCATTGAAATACCCTACCAAAGCGTGATTTAACAAAGGGGATGGAGTTGGCCACTGGTTTTTTAAGGCTTTCTCTGGTTTAGATATTCTTTTAAAAAAAAATTACGCTTAGAAAATGTAGAACTTAACGTATCACAACTCAATCGCAATGGCGTCGGGTGTCGCTGACACCAAGCAAAGAAATCGAAATCTCAAACTAAACAAGCCTGAAATGCACAAACAAAGTAAAAGTGTATCAGCTGATATGTTATGCACACATGTTTTTACTTGCTTGTGAAGGTGACACATCCTGGAATCTATAGACAATAGTTATCGATGAGTCATCCAGAACATTTAGGAGTGCCTAGAGCATAATACTTTTCTTATTCTTGTGGTAAAATAATTTTAATATTCAATTTAACACATTCTGTGTACATGATGTGGTATACGACATTTTATTAATGTTTTTCAGCATTTTTGCGAGACCCCAGGAAATGGGCGACAATTCGACAAGTTTATCAATTTAATTTAAAGCAGCCATGGAAACGTTTCTTGAGCTAGCGTTTTCCTTCCTGCTAATTATTCCTTTCACGTTGGCCAAACCACACGCTGTCTATTCTCCTCGTCAATATTCCGTCCTTGACGGAAACATAACGTTCACTGCTCGCATTATAGAGCCTGACCGAGAAGAATACACAATTTACTGGAGTGAAGTTTTCCGACAGGAACAACGCTTCGAGCAAGTATTAAACAAAAACAACTCGTTCTCTTCGGAGTGGACTGTCAACTTTCCCTCCGACAAGTATCACCCTGGAAATTTCTCAGTACTTGCAAACACCGTTTACAAATGGCCACTAGTACCTTTCCCAATTGAATTTGACACACAACTGGTCTATTTCACCCTCACTGACCACTTCACAGGTCGATTTGGAGTCAATAATGTTACCAAACATCGGAGGAACCACTCTCCATACCTCGTTTCCACCCGAAATCTCACCGAAATCAGAATCAACCTGGACTCCCCTGCAATCCTTAAAAACGCCACGAATCTAACCTGGTCCTGGTTTGATAGCAACACCTCCATAGCAAACACATCAGGCCCTGTTCTTTATCACAACTTCACCTCTGCAAAAACCTATCATATCTTTGCCCGTTTGGAAGCGGACTTCAACGGTACACTTAATCCAAACAAAACCCTCCACAAGTCGGGAAATTTTACTGCAAATATAACAGCCTTAGTACCAATTATGAATGTAAACGTAAGTGGGGACACTTGGTATCGAGATGACGGCCGTTTGCTTCGTATTAAGATAACCTGTGAAGGGACGGGGCCCTACAAGTACTGTTTAATTTTAAAGGAAGGGGCTTATAATGTAACGGGCAATGAGACTTGTCTCAATCCAGAGGTTACAAATGATTGTGAAATTCCATTTGCGTGGCTGCTTGGAGAGGGGATCCACACGCTAATCACTGTAATTGAGAACGATCTAGGGCGATATGTAAATCAAACTGCTATCCATGTTTATAAAGTGGCAAGAGTGTTGCCACTTTCTTTGGTTCTTGTGCCAATCACTTGTTCTCTTATTGCCATGGTTTTGATTATTTTTGGGATTGGATACTTTTGGGAAAACAGAAAAAGATATAATGTGGAAGTAGCTGATTTTGATTTCGGTCAAGACAACGAGCTACCTTAACATGACTTTTATGGAACGTTTAAAAGACGCGATGAGCGCTAATTCTATGAACAGAATGAATTATTCGTCAGCGGATGATCACGAGCCGATTTTGAGTAGGACGGGAGATAATTGAAGGAAAAGAACTTGCTGTAAATTAACAAAATATACGAATTCAATTTAAATCTTGACTGAGTGCTAGTGATCTCCTGTGCTATTATGTCCTTGTATGAAAAATGTTTCCCAGCTTTATAACTGTTTGTAATGAAAAGATTGTTGTGGTTTTTGGAATAAACAAATTTACTAAGGAATCGTAAATTAAGTTTCCATATCAGCGTCAGATTTAGCTTGATCTCGGCATTTAGAGTTCATAAGTTCTCGGCGGATTTCGGGGGTGATTTGCTGGTGTAGATGGACGCGGAGAAGGGCTTGCAGGGCTTCTTTCTGCTCTGAGCTGAGGTATTCCTTGTAGCGTTGAACGAAAGAGAGGAACGCCTGATGCCACAGGACTGGAAGGAGACGCTTGTCCTTTTCGAACTTGAGGAAATGATATACAACAGCGTCGATGACACGATAAGGCAAAGCGTACTTCTTGTCGATAAAAACTCTCAGAAAAATTGAGTTTGATCCAGAGTAATCCATTTCTGCGATTTTTAACATAGCAGCGGAGGAGTGCAGTAGGGGGATAGAGTTTTTAGCCAGTACAGAACCTATGATTACAGCTTCGCGGAGGGTACAAGTTCCAGACTCGCATAATGGGATTAGGAATCCCTTCATAAAAGCGGCTGGCTTGAATAAAGCTTTCCGTAAGGCTTGGTACAGATGAAAGTTGNCATAAAAGCGGCTGGCTTGAATAAAGCTTTCCGTAAGGCTTGGTACAGATGAAAGTTGAGTTTCTTGAATTCTGCAATATCGTCACGGATTCGGGGTAAAAGTACAAGGTTGAAAAACCGCTGGGCCATTTTCTCTTTAAGGTTGGAAGCGAAGATCCGAGTTGCTTGATACATAGCCGCTGCTGACCATCCATTTGGATCTGTTTGGAATAACAATGGGATTAGATTGAATCAGTTTTGAATTTCATTTCACATCCGAAAGTTCAGAATTTAAATTCTTACCTGTGATGTACAAAATCTGCTCCCAATTCGCCAATCTTGGAATCAGCTTGAAGGCTTTCGGTAATTTACCACTGCGATAGCGTTTAAGTACGTCGCGGACACCCTCGTACATCGCTTCTACCCGAGGGTCTACATTATGAATGATGACACCTGCTTCGGAAAACTGGGATTCTATTTCTGTCTTCTTCTCTGTTAATTTCTCCATAAGAATTTCTCCAAGTTTCCGGCTTGGTTCAGGATTCTTGTTCATGAACATCTCCAGCATGTGTTCATCGTCCGGGTCTATGTTCTGAAACGTCAGTATGTGTGTAAATTAGTTCATTTAATTTGAAGTGCCATGTCATAATCCCTTCAAATAACGACAAATGCATCTTACAATTTCTTTCGAAAATGTTGACTGGACTGCTTCACAGTCTTCTTCCCCGACCAACGCGAACTCGTCTTCATCGTCGTCCTCCTCTCCGTCATCAGTGGGACCACCAAGCCTCACGGATTTCTTTTTAATACGCTTTCCACCCTCCACACCATCCTCTTCCTCAAATTCATTCTCCAACTGTTGCTGTTGCAACCGGGCTTGCTTTAAAATCCTCTTTGTTGTCTTGGTATCCAAATACTGGAACAAACAATACCATATGTCAAAAATTTTGCCTGTTCCATATTAAGCTCTTCTTGGTTTCCCCTTTTCATCAATTTGATTACCTCAGGATCAGCCTCCTCCCCAGTACTATCTTTTCCTCGACGCTTCTGATTATCCGGATCTAGCACCAAATCCTTATCCAACTGATCACCCAATCCTCCAGGACGACTGATTGGATTATCCCTAACAGCTTTGTTAAGCTTATCCTTCTTGTGCTTTCCCATTTTAATCACTGCCACTCAAAACTTTCCAAATATGAAGTTTCAAACAAATCCAAGCAACACTTGAATCTTCTAAACGTGAAGCACGTGAATCCAAAAAATAATAATTTCAAACCAAAATCTAATTTGAATCGCGCGCTTCGTTTGGCCAATGTGGCTTTTTTGGGTGTAGTGTATCAACGCATTAAAGATTCTAGGCGAACTACACACATTACGTCTCCCAGACAAAAACTGTATAGTAGTGGCTTCTCCCAGCATACAGCAGCACCCATGAAAGCTGATTCATGCATGTACGAACGCACCCGTACTTCTTTTACCTCCACCCGTTGCAAAACAATTGTTCGGTATGCATGGAAGAGCATGTGCAGGATAACGACTACGGGAAAAAAGCACGCAACAGAAGAGCACACCATATCCCCCAAACGTATTGGAAAAATAAGCGGAAGAGCGCTTTTACGCCAGAATCATGTATTACATTCGTTATATCAGTTTGCAAAAGTATTTTTTTGTTGGGTTATCCTAATTGCGCATTTTTGTTTTGCAAAATCACCTGTGATTTGGAACCCAAATGTGAATAAATCGTAGAATAAAATTTTTAATTTAGGGAAAGTATCGAATAGTTTAAAATGAAAGGTAAACAGGCGAGTCCGGTGCAATCCAGATCTCCGAGGAAAGGACTTGACAAATCTGGATCGCCGTCGAAACAGTCCACGCCTAATGATGTCAACGACAAGAAATTGGGTGGCAGGAGGAAAACTTGTTTATCGTCATGGACAAACCAGTGGCTCGCCGGCAGCTGGATCAACTGTGGAGAAAAGTGCAACACCTGGGCAAGTTAGTTTACTGGATGCGGCTAAAGCTCTAATGAAGAATAAGTTGGCGGCCACTGCGACGACGACTAACGACTCATCTGTTGAAGTCGAGAGACCTGCGGTGAAAAAAGTTAAAAAGGGGCCTGCGAGAGCGAAAGTTAATGCGGTTAATGACGTTGCAAGTGTGCCGGGAGGGAAGAAAATAATTAAATCTTTGCCTGGAGAAGATTATATACAGGAAGTGCTGTCGGAAACAGGTTTGATTCCAGAGGTTTGAAATGTGTATGTATGTAACAAATATTGTTTAATATGGATTTAATTTCTGTAGGAGAGTTGCTAAACTATCGGTGTAAGCTCTGCAAGGTCAGGTTCACGGATCTAAAAGAAGCCCACATGAAAGGACGACGCCACCGTGCCAATTTGGAAACTATTGGTCTTCTTCCTGAAATCAGTTCGGAGACAGTGAGCGGTCCCAGCTCTCAGGAAATCGAGGAAACTGATAAAAAACCAGTGAAAAAGAAAATCGTTAAAAAGAAGCCTCCTAGAAAACCGGCAATATTAGATGGGTAATGAATATCTTTTTAACATGCTCAAGTCAAATTATGAGGTGTATTTGAGAGATTTAATATTCATGGTTTTGAACCAGGCTGTCCCAAAGTAATTTTGCTGAAATGCTGAGACGGGAGAAGAGAAAAGAGAACTTCACAATATATGATCTGCAACGGGAAATGCGTGACAGCTGTGTTATTTCGGATCGGTGGTGCATCCCCGCCCCCATGTGGGATCCGCATACAAACCACGAAGTTCTTCTCTGCTATGAAACTGATGTTCTGATGGATGGCTCAAGTCCGAATGAAACGATGCTTGAAAGTTTTGGACGATTTCGAGCTGATTGTTCTCCTTGATGGAGTGGATAAAACACACATATTCCGGGAAAAGCACCCGACTATTACAAGCCTTCAAGACATGCTAGATTTAATCCGTAAAGTGACCATGGTTAAAGTGTGCTCTGGAGTGAAGGACTGCGAAGCCAGTGATTTTGACAACATTAATACAAAAGTTATCGAAAAAGGAGGAAGCTGGTATTCCAACAGAGTGTAATGTCGAAGTAGAACGTGGCTGCCTTGGAAACATTTGCAAAAAGTGTACCTCCCTTAGGAACACTCTTCGTCGGCGTCAACGACGACAGTATGGATTAGACTCGACTCCAGCTCAAAATAGGAGTTTGCTCAGCACGACTATGAAACCTGTTTTAAGAACAGTTGGAGAAGCACTTTACCTCAACTTGCAGCACATGAGTGGCTCCAACAGAGCAGATGCGGGGGATGAGGATATTCCATTGCCAGCCCGTGGAGATCAAGTCCTGCATCCTGAGCTGGGTATTTACATGAACGTTGATTTGAAGGAGAGGCTAGAAGAAGTTGCAGCTAACCCCCCTCCTCCGGTGACGAAAGTTGAGACAATTATTGAGTACGACCCCAGAACAAATACTAAAACGTTGAAACGTGTTCATGTGCCAGTTCCACCGTCAGCCTTAAGAACTTCTCGACTTAGCCAGGCTAAAAAGCCAAAGCCTGAACAATCTCTGGGCAATGGAGAGGTTACTCTTGTTCAAACGGCTAATGGAGAGACTATTCAGATTCCAGAAGGTTACATGCTTGCTGACGACATGGGAGATGGAAATATTGTTATCCAGAAAATAGAAGATGCGCAGGGAGGTAACGGCCAGTTTGTAATAGGGGATGATAATAACATAATTCAAGTAGGCAATCTATCAGGCAATTTCACCTTAGAAGATGGGGAAGAGTATGAGGTGATTGGAGAAGCGCCTTCCGGAATTAGTGGAGGAGATGGGTTGGAAGTACTTCCGCTGGCAGCGGACTCCAACATTGAGATAATTGAAGTAGATGAGAACATGATTCAGTTGGTGGATGATAATAGCCAACCGGAAATCACTCCAGTTGACCCCAACAGTGATATATTTAAGTTTCTTCAGGCACATAGCCGACTTAGCGGCTTGTAGAGTACGACTCCTTGTTAACAAGGAACGATTATTAATCTAGTTGAGCCATTTTATTGTGACCAATTTTGAAAGATTTCTTAGAGTAGTGATTAGCGAGGTTAAAGCAGTTGCGATTATTTTTAGCTCTTACTTTTACTTGAGTTTGTTTTATTCACATTATTTGAATAAATTAAGGAGATTATCTCAATAATTTCCGATAATACAAATGCGCGTTTATCAATTAACAGACTTGGCTCTGGTGATCAGTTCCCTGGCTACGATGTGCTTCTGAATTTCTGTTGTTCCTTCATAAATCTTGAAGATCTTGGCATCTCGCATCAGTTTCTCCACAGGGTACTCCGTGTTGAATCCATTTCCACCGAAAATCTGTACAATCCAAGTTAGGTTTCGTTATTGCAAGTGCGCATGAGTACTTTAATAATCATTTCTTTGACAATCATTACCTGAACAGCGTCCGCAGCCGCCTTATTTGCGGTTTCCGCTGCGATTGCTTTTGCAACACTTGCATAGTACGTATTCCTTCGACCTTGGTCCAACTCCCATGCTGCTCTGTGCGTAACCAATCTTGAAACTTCCACTCCTATCGCCATATCAGCCAGCATATGAGCAATTACTTGATGATTGATAATCGCCGTTCCAAATGTTTTTCGTTGCAAGGCATACTTAGTAGCTTCATCTAAAGCTCGTTGAGCTAGTCCAACAGCCCCTGCTGCTACTGGTGGCCTTGTTCTGTCAAAAGCTCCCATAGCAACTTTGAAGCCAGCACCTTCAGCTCCCAATACATTTTCTTTTGGAACGCGCACATCTTCAAAAGTAATTGCTCTTGTGTCTGAACACCGTTGACCCATATTGATTTCCTTACGACCCTTTGAAATTCCTGGCGTATCTGCATCCACGACGAAGCCTGTGAAAGCTTTTCCGGCAGATGCCTTGGCATCCGGATCACTTCGAGCGAGAACAAAGTACCAGTTTGCATGACCTCCTCCAGTAATCCACATTTTCTGACCGTTGATTATGTATTCGTCGCCTTTCTTTTCGGCCCTAGTTTTAAGACCAGCTACGTCGGATCCTGCACCTGGCTCAGTTACGCAATATGAGGCCACCAAGGGTTGTTCGACAAGCCGTCCAAGATATTTCTTCTTCTGCTCGTCGTTTCCACCCACGAGGAGAGGTGCTTGGGCCAGTGAGTTCCCAAATGCCGCTGTAAAAACGCCACTGCATGCCCATGCAACTTCTTCCGCAATTATGCAAGATTCTAAACATCCCAGATCAGGGCCTCCGTATTTTTCGGGAATCATTGGATTCAGGATACCAAGTTCCCACAGTTGCTTAATGCTTTCCCAGGGAAATTCCATGGAGGTATCATATTTGGGGGCGGCGAGAGCGATTTGTTCACGGGAAATTTTCCTTGCCAGATCTTGTAATTCTCGTTGTGTGTCATTCAGAGCTGCATTTGTAACAAGAAATTGGATATTGGATACTATGCAATCATGAATTAATCAAGTTTTAAGCAATCATCAAAATTCATCCTAAAAAATTACCAAAGTTCAGGCCTGCTTCACTATTGAGATTGGACGACACTGACAAAGCTCTTGAACAGGTGACACCATTTTGGAGGAACGGGCGTCCACGCTGACTAAAAATCTGAACAGACAGATAAGAACTCAAAATGTAAGAACAGACTTAAATAGTTTCTCAAAACGCACCTACAATATGGATATATTTGACTTACCCTGAAAATTGACATGACTTCCAGGTTTAATCGGCTCTTGGTGATTGTTGGGATACACTTCGTCAATCGCTTGCAACGCGAAATTGAGATAGCTGAAATATTAATTTAGTACTATCAACTGTATAGTTTTCCTTCACTAGGAGTTACTCCTACAAGACGAATGAAAAATAGGAAGGAAACAGTTCTACGCTTCAGTCATCAAGGTTTCTAACTGGATCCATTTAGTAAGGTACAAAAAAGCTTGTATAAATTTGCATTTTAATCTAAAAGCGTATATACAAATTAGTTGATTTTGCGAAGAAACTTTTCTAACTTGTCATTTTGGACTTGGATCTTTGGACCCTTGCATACAAAACATCAACACTCAACACATGGTAAATACAGGCAGTGCATGTCTCAAGAAAAGATAACCCTCAGCAAAGAAATTGAGAAAAAATAAAAGTAAAATTGTCGTTGTATACAATTAATTACGAAATTCGAATTGTTTCATTGACCAGTAGCTACGTTTGAAATACGGATTCGAAATTCAATTCAGTGAATAATCCGATGTCTGTACTCAGCCTTGTTTGTAAGATACATAATGCACAACAATATGCATGAATTCAATGTGGTGAGTGCTGAGGGTTAGCGGGAGGTTGTCAAAAAGCTTTTTCGTTCTCACGCACAACACGCATAACAAAAATACACATTCATTTTTACGCGTTCGTAAACAATGTATTTATGAATTTTTAATTATGGAATTTTGGCCAACAAACGATGTCTTCACGAGAACGATAAGTAAACCCACGAGCGTCACCTTGGCAATTTCTTAATACCTAAGGCTCCTTGAACTGACTCAGGGCTTTTTAATGTGTGTTGTTTTCTACGTATTCATAGTATCAAGTTTACTTCAGTCATAAAAAGTAGGATCTTTGATTAATTGCAGCCACTGAAAGGCTAAAACATGGCTGATAGGCTTACTCAACTTCAGGATGCTGTGAACCAGGTACCAACATTAGCTTTACTGTTGAATTGTCTAACACTAGTGAATATTTGTGTCGTTTGCATCAGCTCGGTTTACCTTGACAACTTTAATTTTACGAATTGTTTCAGCAAGCAGAGAATTTTTGCAACAGTATTGGAGTACTTCAACAAGTTGCTCCTCCAAGCAAATTTCCTGACAGAAGCACCGGAGGTGGTTCCAACGCTCTCAATGGATCTCAAGAAGATTATACTATGACGTTTGCGTCGCTAATTGCCCGTTGTGCAAAAGATATAGATTACCTCATTGACTCGTTGCCTAGCGAGGAATCATCCACCGAGTTACAGGTATGAAGTGTGACGGTTAAGCCTACGACATTATACGTTAAGCAATCAATGATATGTTTGAAATGTCCTTGCAGTTGACCAGTTTAAGAAGACTGGAACAGGAAAATAACGATGCGTACCTAAAATTAAAAGAAGTTATTGGCCGGGGTGAAGCCCTTCTAGAAAGAATCCAAGCAGCGTTAACCGATATCTCTCAGACTCAACTGG
>JAAXOA010001555.1:0-15588 GCA_036561885.1 Salina celebensis
ATGTGATGGTACTCAGCAGCCGAAAATGACCAGCCATTATTGCATTCCAGGAAGTAAGCCTGATAAACTCGTAGCATACAGAACCAACTCTGCGCTAGAGCGACCCTTTCCATTTCCTGTTTTCCTCTCGTTCTCTTCCGTGCTCCTCTTTTTTTCCCTTTAAACCGGACTCTACTACCGTTGAAACGACAGACGAAAACTAGTTCAAAGAGCCTTTGGTTCTTTCCTTGTGCTAAGAGATTGATATGAGTCTTAGTAATGAAATTACGAAGGCCCTATGTCCACCCAAACAAGCAAACATACGCTATCACCAGTCACCAACAAAATCCGGGAGTGACGGTGTGACAGACTGTTTGAGGTTCTCATAAAGAAGAATCAAGTGAGTCAGTTATCAGTCCCTCGTCGTACATTTTTTTTATCATTCTCTTCGTTTCGCTCGAAATTTTCCGCAGGAAAAGTTGGTAAAGGAAGTAAAACAAAAGCCTTTGTTTAACTATGAGCTTTAAGGATGTTCTCGTAGTGTACAGCTTTTCTCTGCGCACCGTCTGGTTTTAAGCTTGTTTATGATTAGAATGATATCTCTTTATAAAGTAGTTCTCCTCTTGTTCTTCTTTTCCTGAGTTGAAAATTAAGTTGTGAGGCTAATGTTCACAAGAAAACCTTTATGATAAACCTATTCAGACTTTCTCGAGTTGAAATTTGATAGCATATAAGTTCGCAATTGACTCTGTTTTCCTCTCAGCTTGTGAATGGAACACGCATCTTCTTATTCTACTCAGAGTCTTCCTCTCCTAAATCAATTGGAGAAATGGGAGCAGCGGGGAAAAGAGAAAGTCTAGAAAAAAAAAGAGTAAACTTGAGTTTTACTTGCTGGACATGGCAATGGACGCTTCCAGCTAGACGGGGAGTTTATCCTACGAAAAATAACATTTATAGCTGGTAGCGATTCATTTTGAAAACAAGTTCTCAAACCAACAAAAAACTAGTCAACTTTCTTCTCCTCTACCTACCGCAGACGGGAGGAAAAAAATAGATGTGTGTGTTCAAGTGGGCATATACGTGAAAAGAATCGCAAAGGCTTTAAAACAATTACTACTTTCACTTATCCCAAAGGTACACGCGAGGTACTTTGAAACATAATATATTTCCTCCCGAGTTGATTTAGCAAAATCGGAGCAGGAGTAAGACAAACGGCACATGGGTAACACGGCTGTATGTCATGACAGGGTTAAACTCTGGACGGGACTTGCAATGTAGCTGAGCAATTTTCGCTCTAGGATTTATTTGCTCTCCACTTACTTTAATGGGTTTAATTGGCTTGATGCGTTTCTAATGTTTTCTCCCTGGAGAGTGTTTTCTTTTCAGATTCACTGTAATTCGATATCAAAGCTTCATTTCAAGCTGAGATTGTTCTGCTGAAAAGTGTATCATGTCTCTGTGTAGGCGACCAGTTTTAATCTTGTTCAACTATGTGTATCAGTTACATCACAAATGCATACAGATCCTAAAACAAAATGTGATTCAGTTTCAACTAATACGATATTATTGATTCCAGTAGAATTCTTAAGCTCTGATCAGTACTACACAAATGCGCTGTAGAATCATGATATGTGTTTTTAACGGTAAAACGTGTCCTTTGTGAGGGTTCAGGAAGGTGTGAAAAATTAGAGAAGTTTTCTTTTATATCCTTTGAGAAATGGAAAAAATATTGTAATTGTGCTCAGGAGTTCTTTTTTTTCAAAGATTGATCTTTTGTGAGTCTAAACCACTTAGAAAAGTACTTTGATTAAAACCAGATTTATAAACTTTGCTTTTTCGGGTAAACCCTTCCAACTCAGCTTAGTTGAAATTCTTTTGAAACTTGTGGTTTCCTTTCTACTTGGGTTGTTTTTGTGTAGCGTTCAAAATCCAGTCCAATTCCAGCTCACCGTCAATTACACAATTGGCAGTGTATAAACTGTTGCTTTTTGTTTTTATGCCCTAACACCACACGTCCAAAAGTGGTTCCGAGAATGGTATAATGTGAAGTGATTCATAGGCATCTCGTCAGGCTCAATTGGAGATCCACAAGAGAAAATTGCTTTTGCCATACAGATCGATTTCGGCAAGTGGGAGTGTGGGTCATTAAGTATACACGCTCATATAGCGTTAGCTCCATTAATTTCACTTAAGCAGTCGATTAAAAAGTAAAATTTAATATTTCTCAAATCCTGTCGAAACCACTTAGATAGTACATAACATAATATGCCTTAAATTCCCAACAACATGGGGATTTCTCCATTTTAAGACTTACAATGCAACAGGCTATTCGCTATTCTGTTGAATTTCTTGTGATCAAGCAGAATGTCCATTTTTCACATGCTTGTCGAAAGAACTTTTCTTCAGAGTGGATGGAAAACAAAAGCAGAGTTTTCTCTATTCTGAGTTTGTTTCTGGGTTGCCCTTTGATTTTGGAAAAAGTCAAATTCAGAAGTTTCGTTACAAAAGCTGTCACCAGCAAATCTTTACTGTTCCTTGAAAGTTAGACACGTGAATTTCATTAAAAAGGCAGGAATTTTAAACGAATATTTAATGGGCATGGATTTATAATTTTAAAAAACATATCGATTACAAATAATAATACAGGCCTGCTTGCAAAACTATCCATCAAACTATATCATATATCCAGTCTGTTAAGTAATTATATTGAACTTTTACTTTGGTAAAAAGCTTGGAGTAACTACATTATCGGTAATAATATAAACTGGAAAAGAAGACTTATAGTAAGCAGACACTTTCTCTCTCGTGGTATGCTCATGTAGCGGAAATAAAACCGATATCTTCCTATTACCCCAACACTGAAATAAGGAGCTAGCAACTTGAAAGTAATTAACGTGTTCGTTTACGACTGTGACGGAAACTCAACAGAGAGCCATAAAAAGCTCGCAGACTATGATATATACTTTGGTGAGCTACTGTTCCACTGATACCAATTTGATAATTATTCCAGGCATCACTTTCGTAATATGGTTCTCCTTACTCTAGAGGTTTCGTTTACACGGCCGAGAGTCGTTATCTCCCTCTCTATAAAGTTTTCCCCATTACACTTCCAGTTCTTGAAGTGTATTTGCGGCTAATCTTGCCTATATGTATTCTAAAGCACAAAATGGAAAGCAAACAAGAGAAAGTCAAAGAATGAACTATCCAGTGAGGCTATAATTAATGGATTTGTATCATATCAATCCCCTGTCGAGATGCTTTCAAGGACTGGACTGTACTAAGTCTGCAAGTATTATTCTTTGAAGGAGCTCTTTTAATCGTTCGTTTTTCGGTCCTTCCAGAATTAGTTGAAAGAAGACATATAGAGGCAAAACACATGCAATCCACTACATGCATACTTCAGCTTTACCATGAAATACCTTGTTAGGTTACAGAGCTGATACAATTCAATGAGTTGTTCAGTATTCGGAAAATAT
This sequence comes from Salina celebensis, assembly GCA_036561885.1. Lineage (NCBI taxonomy): Eukaryota > Metazoa > Arthropoda > Collembola > Entomobryomorpha > Paronellidae > Salina > Salina celebensis. Next base: position 3,456 of record JAAXOA010001555.1, read on the forward strand.
CTACCCTTTCACCGCACACTATCCTCTCCAGTTCTGAGCTAGTTAAACGAACCTCGTTATTAAATTGCAAACCGTACTGCCAAGCAAAAACAGGTTTAACGCGCCAAGTGATTAAGCGAAAATGAAGGAAACTCTTGCCGTAATCATTACACTCCAGCAGCATCCTTATCTCGATTTGCCTTACCTCATAAACAGTTCCGCAAGTGTGAATTACGTTTTCATAATATGAGTCTTTACTCCACGGTTTCGTTTTCTTCTGCGGTCTACAGTATAACATCGAGGTAGATTTATACATAAATATGCACCATATTGCTGTATTTTTAAATTTCTCTCGAGTAATTATATAGTGTTTGAATGTAGTTTAGTTGGTTGTGTAAAATACTCTGATTAAAATGAACGTACTGCCTTGAACGAAGGTTGGAGCTGTCGTTGTGGTGCATAATATCGAAATCTGTTTGTTGTTACTGCGTGTGTCATGTGTTGAGGTTTACAGTTGATGTGGTTCCCGAGCAAATAAGCGTGCACCAAATGGATGCTATGGACCTGTTACTCATTATTAAAATCCAATGAATGAAAACAAAAATTATTTCCATATATCTCTACTCTCACACTACTGTCTTTGTCATAGCATGGTTGCATCGATCACGCAAGTTTCTGGGTTAGGATGTATTAGGCTCGGTGGATTTCATTTAATTTTGCAATTCACAATGTCCAACAGAGGTGGAAACCAACACCAGGATTCCTGTAGTATTTTTTCATGCAAATAGCTATCAAACAAACAGTTTTATTCACATGTAGACTGGACCATTTTGAAGTTCAAAGGTAGGCGAACATGTGTAATCAAGAATTCACCTTGATGTACTTCGTGAATTGAATTACAATTTGTAGGATTTATTCAGAAGACAACGAAAACATAAAAGTAAATCTGTTTTTAGAGGTTTTGCTGAAACACGACAAAGGGGAAGGGAGAAAGTAGACTTTACCCAGCTTCTGTTTCATTCCTTGTTTCGGAGTGGGTAGCGAGTGGCAGTGACCGTGTTGGCGGGTGATACCACCACATGGACTAGACATATAATTTAACTTTAATCCCAGTTGTTGACATGTAATACTTCGCTTCTCGGGTAGACCTGATCGGTGAGTTGTAGGAAACTGCGAACAGAGTAACAACAAGAAATATGTAACACTGCCAGTGGTGCAAATAACAATAATAAATGACAATGTCCCTAGTCCCACAATGTGAGTTGGGTTTAGTTGACTGCTTTTAAAAGACAAATATATGGGCGCACACGTGTGCGAAATAATATTTTTTAAGTGGGAGGACAATCCTTTACAAACTGCGGTGTGCTGGTCCTGAGCAAATATTTGTACATAATGCATACTCATGATGTATATGCGGTCAGTTGTTTGTACAACCTTGCTTCTTTCTACGAATTTCTGAAATCATGCTGAATGAAATGCTTGTAGCTTTCGTACAATTACGCTTTACAGCCGTATTAAAGTTAACTTAAAATAAATATTCTAGTTTAATAACGTGCAATTAATCTTTTTACAAATACAAGTTGAGCTTTGTAAACTACATAACCTTGCTAGGATTTCATCGCCTACAGATCTTGATGGAACGTACATCATATTTTACCAGTCATCCCTTGAAAAATCCATTCTTTGCAGCTTTGCAAGAACGTTTTCATATCATAAGTAACTCATTTACATTCATATGTAGCTATCATATTTCACATATGGCACAGACACAGCTATTCAACCCTGTCGGTCCGAAGGAGAAAGCAGAAAGCGTATATTCCTTTGTAGTATTATTTGCTTCTCTCTCCGGGATCCAGACTTGGCTAGCCCTGCAACACCACGAGTGTGTGACATTCTGTAAGGACACTCATAACTTTTCTTCAGGTTTACTTTTCATTTTGATGAAATATAGTTTTTAATATGTCTCTTGCATAAGCTTCAGCGAACTTTGATGATGGTGAAAGCAGATCCATGTATTTCTCATTGACAGGCAAAAGGTCTTGTCAGATTACATTATACGTAACTTTATTCATTATATGCATCAATCATGTGCAGATCAGTAATAGATGACGGTTGTACGCCAAGAAACTAGGAGGATCAAGATTAAATGTATTTAAGCCGAAAGTAAATTGATATTAAAAGATGTAAGCTCCCTTTCGAGTCTGAAATGATGATATTGTTGTACTATTTCATGTTATTAAACATGCTTTAAAATGAGTATTTTATCCGATATATCTGTCCGTTGTTGCAAAAAAATCGATAAAAGTAATGATGGAACTTTTATAGACTATTATGTTCCTCCAACCAACTCGTATGTAAAAGATCATTTCGTTCCTTTTTTTGGAAAATCAATATGGACGTAGTAATTGGATGCATGTTTAAAAAGAGAGATGGTTCTACTACTTGAGGGAGCGAAGTAGATTTTTTTTTTAACTTTTACGCTGAAGCACTTTCCCAAGTTAATCTGGATTAGAATTTTAATTCACGAGATGGGACATTAACATTTAGCTAATCATTTTGCAATGTAAGTAAGCTTCAAATTTCGACTTTTATTACATAAAATATGCCATTGGGAACTTTAATCTGGGGAAAAGTACTTAAAGTATTACTATTTAGTGTTTTGGATCTTAATGAAGATGGGGCTGGGAAATATCATACTTGTACAAGGTAAGTAATGTGTACAGCGTGAGATATCATTTCATAAAGCCAGGGGCTGGGCTTACCTAGCTGCTGAGTAACGAAGTATAACTATGAAGCTAAGCTCCACCCTCTGGCTTTATGAAATGTTCTTCTCGGCTGTTGTGGCCACTTACCCTGTTCATAGTACAGGGTGTAATCTTAATTTGGTCGAGTCGAATGGGCGTAACCATGGCAACATACCATTTAAAGATTAAACCCCGTGATGAGATGATAGAAGATGGTGAAGATGATATTTCCATGGGAAATTCAGACTTGGGTAAGTAAAGCCGGAAAGCAACTGTTACTCAGATTCCGTAAAGACGTTCCCCTGCGAATCTAAGAAAGTAAAGACGATGTACGGATGGTCCTAAACGGCCGCTGTATCACCCGGAAGGTCAATATTAGATTTCGTCATTGGTTTATTCTTCCCGCCCTTGAAATTGGGCACAGTATTTGTATAAGGACTGACGGACTAACATATCCAATCCAACACTTCTCGGCACATACTTTTTTCAACACTCGAAGTTTGACATTGTTAGACAAGTTTTTGAACATATAGTTTTTTAGGGTATGAATTATCCTGAATGTGAAAAAATTACAAAGAGAGCTCATAGGAACTGTCATAGTATAGTAACTACTAGTCCAGTGAGTTGCGTAATATATTTTTATAGTGAAATGATGAAATATGCGTGTTCACGCCAAATCAGACTTAAGGGATCCATTTTATCCATAGGTAAGCACTTGACTGTAACCTGCTTCTCATAATGTACACGGTGGTACTCATAATGATATCCGAATGAATATGACCCATGGGATAAAGCAGTTACGGAAAATGAGTACTCTGGGATCAAAATATATGCAAATATCTCAAAGTAATGTATCAAAATGACTTTGGTGAAATCGCATTCGGTGGTGCGTTCTATGCATACTAGGTTGTTTGGCCATGGCTCACACTCACACTTGTGTATAAAAATGGGCAGAAGTTGACTAGATTTTGCCCGACCGATTTTGTGTTTTCTCTGACAGTGCACACTGAAAAAAAGATTTTTTTTTTCAAAACGTCAAAACCAGCTCTCTCATCACTGTCTTGGCATTTATAATACTTTCTGGAACTGTTTTATTGCCTACGTCTGTCCAGCCCGTGATGGGAAGTTTCGTATGCATATAAATATGATATTATTTTCAAAATAAAATCATACTTTTATGTAGTACTTCTGCTTGATTGCTGTTTGTAAAAACATCGTGTCTCTACATTATAGAACCAGTCTAGCATTTCATTGTTAGTCTGTCAAACCTGAAATTCAGCTCCGGATCCGAAGTGTGCACAGTTGCCAGGCTACCCATCGTCATAGATTTACCCGACTTTATGTATTCATGCGTAAGAATGCCTTCACATAATTTGTGCACGGTCGAGTAGTACAAGAATAAAAGGAATGAAAGTACTTGGACTGTTCACTAATAAAAATATGGCCGAGTGGAATCAGATGACAGTTGGGGAAAAACGGACCCACGACATAGGAAAAAACATAGATTGTTAGTTCATTGTACGTGAAGACAGGACACATATTGAACTATAAATAGATGCGTGAATGGCATTTTCTTTTAACTTTCCCACTATCAATTTTGTAGTTATTCTTACGTTTTTTTATTCTATTCCCTTATAAAATAACCATACTAGTAAAGGAGGCACTAACATAACCAGTTAAAGTTTAAGGGCAAGGTCTATTGATAGCAAAGAAGTGAAAAGATTGTGTATTAATGCAAAATAGTATGGGAAACGTGATCTCAGTACAACACTGCGAGAGTTCGTTTTGAAGTTAGAAGTGAAACGTTTTCATCTCTGTGGGCCATTATTCTTTACAAGTGGGCTAGACGTAAAACTCTAGACACGCTCCTTACCAACTAATGCGCTCCCGGTGTACATTATGAGCCACGCAAAATGTTGTTCGGGATTCTTATCACAAATCAAAGTGACGTCGGTAATACTTTCACTTTTTTTATTGCTCTGGCAAACCAGCCTAGTGTCGTTGTCCAAAGCCTGACGATTTTTATCTAGTTGATGAATAGAAGGAATCACAGGAAGCCATCTGTAAGGAATACAAAGGGAAAGCGTAAACGAACACGAAATTGATTCTGAATGACAGCAATGACAACTTTGAGATAAAATACTTATCTTGGAGCTGATTCAAAGCATAAGTATCCACTCCATTGTCTTCACGATACATAAAAAAATCCAGATCAGCAAACTTTTTATACAAAATGTGTACAAAATGCTAGGATAAACAAACTTGGAGCTGGAGTGGCAGTCTAGGTTGTCCATAAAATAGTATAATGCAATCTCTTTGATCTTCAACAACAGCTGAAGCTGCTTAGGGAATTTTGTCAGGTAATTTTCTCCAAGTTTCCATACACTCAAAGTTCACACGATTCTATGTTAATAAGTTTGCTATTAGAACGAGACAACAAGAATATTCTCAAATGGTTAAATAGCAAGTATTATGCTTCTAAAATGGTGTTAGACGGATAAAGTTATGGGATGACTTAGAGGTAGGGAACTATGGCTGTGGGTCGCTGATAGTACAGCAGTGCATACGAATACTTTTATCTCCGTCGACCATGTATGGGAGCAGTTTTTTCTAGGAGTGAACTGATTAAACCAAGAAACAAACTGAGAAGTAATGACTCTTGTAATGTGGTTGAAACATTCTTAAGTAGATGCAACACACACTCGAAAAGGCAGAGCAGTAAAGTGGTTAACCTCTATTCATCATACATATGGTACACAAAGTACATGTACTATAATATGATGACTAATGTAAGTTATGTCCAACCACAGCATGAATTCAACCGGGAGTAAGCGTGCACAAAATGGTACTAGCCTTTTATGATACACCAACATTGTGTAACAAATAAAGACTGGAGAATTAGAATTATACCGTTAATGACAGAATTAATGTTGCTGCATATAACTACATGAAGTATTAAAAATGTCGTTTGGCTACACTTACAAGAATGTTTGTCATTTTGAAAATCAGAGTTAAAAATCACAAACTTTCACCTGTTCAGCCAATGAGGTGCATCCTTTGAGGAGAATGAATCAGGGATTTGCAACTACCGTGGTAAAACTTGTGTAGTTCTCTATAGGGAGTAGCGATCGTTAAAAGTTGTTATGTGTATTTCTTCAAATGGAATATTCCATATATAGTATATGGTATTCTTATGTAAATGACACGTTCATTACCGGTATAGAAAGACTTTCATCTAAACACCTTAGCTATTGAAACTTTAGAAATATGTTCCGTTTCCTGAAGATGATATGCTAGAGAGCATTGCATTATTGCGTCCGCCTTCACTTTTCCCTCTTGTGTTGAGAAATCATTTCTTCCTAAATTGAAATCTGTCTGGAGATTGTTGTTGAAGATGTTTTATTCTCAGAAGAAACCTGTATTATATATTATGTACCTGAATTATATTACGTATTCGTGCAAAAAAAAATATGTAAGGATAAGGAGTTATGCACAGCATTATCATATAAAACCGCGGGTTGACTTCATTCGGAATCTTGGGAGGAGTAATGAAAGTGAAGGTGGAAGTCATTTCAGACGTGAATTTGCATCTAATGCCCTATAATTACGGGTGAGATTTAATGGAAAGATGCTTCGGCAAAGCTATTAAAACGAGAAATGAGACGAGGTTCCCTGAAGCGAAAGTCAGAATGGAGTGACGGAAGGATGCCATGTGGTCGGATACGAGCAAAAACAGTTGGAGCAGACAATTTGCCTGTACCGTACTTGCAGTTCCTTTATTATGATGATGAGTCTCTTTGCTCGTAATTTGAATTTTTGGATTGAGAAATGATTTTTAAAGCTTAGAAAACTAAGAAACGTCGTCATTTCATCGTGGTAATTTACGACGAATAAATAAAGCTAACAAATATAATGAATTATAACCCTATCCATAAATATACCCATTACCGCTTTATCTTTCTAACTATTAGATGCACAATGTACAGATGAATCGCAGGCAATAAATTACAATATCACTTCAACCAAACTGCATTGTTTGGGCAAACGTGTTTACCAATGCTCGTATACTAATGATAAAAACTTGACCAATTGGACATTTCGTAATTAAATGGGCGCATTTGGCTGGTTCAGTGTTTGCATTAATTTTAAATGAACCGTGGGATGAACTACGGCTATAAAAGACATTTCATTCAAATCTATGGCTCCCCAAGGGCAAGCTCAACCTGTGGTAGTAATTTCATGACTCTTGAGAGTGTGCAGTTAACGAAATAAAAGCTCAAGGTTTAATACGGTTTTCTATTTTATGACAGGATATTCCACTGCTGTGAATTCTGAAAGCTTGTTACCTTCTGGAAATCATAGCAAATACTTGTTTTTCATCCGTAAACTGATCACGACTTTATTATAGCCGTTAAAGAACTTTTCACCTTGTTTCGTGGGCGAATATGGGAGATCGTTTCTCTCCCATTTTCTGCATCTGGCATTGCTTTCTCTTTTTTCAAAAGGGAAAGTGGAATTTCACCTCAGCAAGATACCATGTGGGGATTTTTTGTCTGGTTAATGCCATATATGGTTTACTCAGCTTTTTCAGCAGTATAATAGTTGGCGGTTGAAGTTTTATGTGTATATTTACATCTTCCCTTTTAAACGAAAAAATCCCTATGTGTGTTTATCAAATACCCTTGGGTGAAATTGGAGGAGAACCTTAAGAGTGAAACTATTTTACTTTTTTTTCTGGTTAAACAGTTTTGCAAAATTTATCGCAGTGAATCAATGCTTTATGTAAAGTAAAATACTCTTAGCATGAAAAAATGTACACACATTTCCACAAAACTTTACAAACAACTTTGCAATACTTTGAATGTAAGTGAGCTGAAAAAGCTGAGAACTCACATGGTTGACAGAAGAGCTCAAGGGTAATTCAAATACATGGTAGAAAAAGATACACGAAAAACCTACCGATTTTTATTGGTTAGGTATTCATGCAAACAGTTTAAGGCTCATTGATACGAAAAGCTTATCGAAAAATACTTACTGACAATAAGGACTTCACAAAGGTATAATACAACTTTTATTTGGTTTTTCAGTATTTCTCCATAACGCAAATGGTTTCCGACCTGCCAATGGCAATGGGATCCCTTGGAGAAAGTAAGTTGCTATTTAATATTAAAATTCATGATTGCGTGATCCGGGTTGATCGGCATGTCTCTGTTGTTGGTTTTTCTGGAATACAGAGTAAGCAAGATTAGCGATTTGGTGCGTAAATAGCTCCAAACTCTATACAAAACATTGAATACTAAAACATTCATGCGTAATTACCGTTGTTACATCTTAGACTTAAAAATTCCACAATACCACATATAGAAAGTTAGTTACATGGGTATAAATTTTATGGCTACTGACTGCTCTTAATTTTACTGTTTTCAATGCATTACTCTTGTGTTTTAGTCAGTACCATTTCAGCAGAGAAGAGCTCACTGATTTTAGATCCAACAAGTTTCCAGACTGCTGCTTTTATTGTCATCGCATGATAAATTTGCCCATCTAAAAAATCACTAGTGACAGTCAGTCAAAAGGAGTACAGGGTTTTATGTTTGCTGGGACTATAGTAAACACATTTTATGCATTAAGGAAACCGACAATATGACAAAGCGAGTCAACAAAAGAACTCATACTGCATGTCGGTGTTGCTAGAGCTGGTAAAGTACATCATTTCAACATTAAGGAAACCTATTGTATACAATTGTTCACCTCTATAAACATAAAAACCAAATACATACCACGCCGCAATACGACTTGCATGATCATCAAACACCGAAAGGAATGCTGAGCGGTTTGATAGTGAAAGTTAGGTGTGCATAGGATTCTTTTTCAAAAACACTTTCAAGAATTTCTTGAAGATGAATAGGAAAAGGTGACTGATTTATACGTACGGTTTTACGTTACCCGCAAATTGTATGTACTTGTTACGCATACAGCTACAAGAATGTCATTCGAGTTCAGCCTTACTCTTATTTTCACTCTGTTCACTGGTAGACAGTGACGAATGCTTTCTCCGAGTGATCCATTATTACACGGAAGAGAAAATAAATACTATGTGCTTGGAAAGCAAATGAGGAACATCCAACAGCATGAGATCTACAACGGCAGGTCTCAGCTAGCGAAGGTAAACGTAAGAATTAAGCCCATACTTTCTCTGTGTCAATACAGGGTGCATTCGATCGTGCATCATATTTATATATAATATTGTTACTGAATGGATTGTGGTTAAGGAAATGGTTTAGTATTACGGACTGATATTTTCATAGTGTCATAATCTGTGAAGCAGTTGTTTAAATGTAACTGATGATAATAATTGGCACTTTAAATAAAGACAATTTACAATCAAAATATGTGCCAATGCCAAGACAACTTTTGTCGGGTCTGGAAATATTGAATTCTACACAAAATTTTAACTACGTGACTGCCCATTCATTAATTCATCACGCAGCATCACAAAAGAAATTATAGTTGATGACAAAATTTCATACGAAAAAATGAAACAATCGGAAAACATGTGCATGTGTTTTATGAACATTGCGTTTACTATTGCGTTCACATTACATTTCTCCTCTTTATACTAACAATCAGTAAAGTTTTTATAAGTTGTTAGCGAAATTTTAATATTTTACGCGCATTGTAATTTCAGGAACCGCTGCAGCAATTCTTGCCATTGTCTTTTCCTTGTTCTTCTTCTCATCTGGGTTTATGACTTTTCGTGGAGCAGATGAGGTAAGTAAATTTAGACGCCTTCTCACAAGTCATAACTAACACCAATAGGAATACGAATTTGTTTAGATTTATATTAGCTCTCTAATAGACACTGATTTACGGCCGGATTAAACTGTCAAACGTAATGTATATAAAGTTCAACATTAAGGATATGAAATGTCAAAATAATTAGCACAGAAACTCTTAAGGATGAACGATTAAAGACAATGCAAATATCAAAATGGAATTTTTAAGAATCAGAAGAGTATCATTATTAAGATGATTATAAAGCATCCAAGTCAGTTTTTTACGTTCCCCAAAAGGCTTAACTAGCTTATATCACGATGATGAATCTATAAATGAATCGTGATATCGTATCGTGAAGGAACACTATATAAATTTCGCTATAAAAACATTAACGTTAGATCCCGTGAAAATCTAAAACATCATTCACTGGAATAGGATATCTAGAGCTCACAACTGCATTTCCATGAATTAGATAGATTCTCAGATCGATTTGTATAGATTCTTTCAGTGTAAAACGTAAGGTGCAAAAGTAGTTCCATGAGAGCCCTAGCATTCAGTTTTTCAGTAGAACCCAATTATGCCAAAAGGATCAGAATTTCCCAGTACTTTTTATATGCATAACTGAAAACATTCTGCTTTCACTTTGAAGCTAAAAGGCAACTGCAGACTTTCAAAGTGATGCATTGTTTCTAGTAAAGTATCACATTGAGCCATATGTTGAGCAGTCAAGTAATATTAAGTAAACGAAGTTGTCACTGTCAACCTGTCAGCATTCTGACCCATAGAAAAAGTTCCGTTATATTTTTTCCACGACTAACTTAACTTTAAAGAAAGAGAAAGGAAGAAAGGAAATGAAAAATGCTGAGTTGGCAGGAGGTAGTTAGCAGCCACACGATGAAAAACTCTACAAAACTCCAGTTTTGACAGAAAAAGTCGTGAAAATCAAAAGCAATTTATTGTAATAAGTTTCATGTTGTCATAAAAAAATTCTGACGAAAATAGGAAAAATTAAAGGTGTTCAAAGCATAATCAATGCAGACGCTGCAGACAGTTTCCGTGAACACCTCAACTTTTTCAAGCGCCATTGAGTCAACCCACTTTTAATACCTTAGGCTGCATTGAATTGCTTTTATAATGGAAACCTATCCAACATGTCATGAGAACAAATCTATATTGCTTTTATACAACTGTTTTTTTCTGACTTTCCAGGAATCTTCGGTACTAATTGGGGGAGGTGCCATCGTGCTTTTCCTTATTCTCGCTGAGAGGTTCACTTTGATGTACTTTGGCTTACTGCTAAAGCCCACGTTGCCAGAGGGCGACTTCTTGAACCCATATGGAACAACAGTACCCGTCATATTCACAGTATTACTCTACCTTGTCTACTTAGCGATACTCTTTTGCTATCATAATGAGCTGAAGCACTTGGATAGTCAAGAGAGGACCTCATCTCCTATTAACTTTCATAGTCCACGACACATTCGACCTGCGAGTCAGGCAGGCACACCTTCAGCCCTTCCTTGAGACCCACTTCAAGAAGACACTATCGAAACTGGAAGCATTTAATGATCAATCTAATTAACGCAATGGTTTCGAATTACAAAAAAGGAAATCCTACTTTGCCCTGGAGTATCTCCACTCACAAAATAAAAACCTATGAGAGACATATATAAGCCATAAACCTTTCGACATAATGAAAACATGATTTTATATTTATTTTTCATGTTCATTCAACGTTCACTTGATCGATCAATACTCAAATTTTCTACGAAGGAAAGCGGATATAAGACGATAAGCGGTACATTGATACATGGCAACAGAAACAATATTTTACTACCATCATGCCTAGAATAGTACACAGAGAAAAAACATTGCCTGTTGAGAATGAAACGTCAAGTGAGTATAATGGGTTTATATTTCTTGTGGAAACAAACGAGCAAGGTTGAAGAAAAGTCTTGATCTTGCATAGGGTGACGAGGAACGTAGAGAGTAAACATGATGAATAGAGTCTATCTCTGATCTTTGCTCACACATCCCCAAGAAAATCCTATTTGGTTTTTTCCGCTCTTAAACTTTGAAACCATGTTTGGAACAATAGCGAAGTGTTTTGTTTTCCCACGTCATATCTCAACGGAATGGAAAACCAATGAAAAAATATCCATCGTTAGTTTACTTTCAATTCATCGTGTTTGGTGCTTTAGCGTAATCCTTTGCAAATCGCAAAGGACTTCGTTTACTAACGGTTTATTTCATAATATATTACGTATAAAATACTTGGCATTTCAATAAAACTCTTCCGCAAGTATGTACTTAAAGCATAAAAATAGAATCCATGATGCTGTTCATCTCTATTTAGTAAAATTTTCTATAAATATGGGTTAATGATATTTCATTCTAAGGATAGATAAATGAAGCGTCGCTTATACATGATACAACCAAATGTCTCTATATACAAATATTCGCCAAACGTCAAATGAACCTGTAATAATAAACTTAAAGGAAACACTATAAATTGTACTATACATTAATGTGAATACTTGAGTCGATGCTGTATTTTGTCAATTGTCGGTATAGCAGTTGTGGACACAAATAAAACGCTCCTCTCGTCAGGATTTAAAAAAAAAAAAAAAAAA
>JAAXOA010001556.1:0-15585 GCA_036561885.1 Salina celebensis
CTCCTCCTGCTGCACATGTCAATTGCTTTCGGCCTTTTCCTATGAACAACTCTTGATTTGGATCCATAACCTCAGTGAAATATGGCGCTGAAGGCTCTGGAATACCAATTCAAGTTTAAAGACTATTCAACTCATATCGATTATCAATATTCTCATTATCAGCCATGTGTTATAAATGTAAGTAAAAATGAAATTGATACCTCTAACTTCAAAGGTACGCTTTGCCCACATAATGTCTGTGCTGTTGAGCCATCGCGCACCACAATAAACCGCAACAGAGTCCAGCGGTAACTCCAGGTTGAGTGTGACGAGAAAATTGAGATTTTGGACTTTCCTTCTGCCATGAGTTCCACGAGAGTATTCAAGATGGTATATAGCCACGTTATCAGAATTATTGAAGAGGACCCCATGCGAACCATTGTTATACTCTAGTACAAAAGCTAAGTGTTCATCAAAGAGGAAGTGGAGAGCTTCACAGACAAAGGATGTTGCTTGGCCAGTTAGCAGGACGTTGGGCATTTCATCCAACCTGACGAGTTCATTTTTAGGCGCTTGTCTCCAGTCGATGTCTAAATTAGTACAAGCAGAATCCGATTTAGTCAGAATATGTATATTAAATGGATTATAAAAAAGACTTGAAATGTACTTCCTCAGAATATTTACATTTAATAAAGTACAATGATGTAAAAAATGTCCATTCTGAGATTCCAAGCGCGGTTTCACAACGTACTACACCAGAAAATGCAGAAGACTTCATGCTTGCATGCTTCCCCCAAAATATTCCTCGTTTAGAAGGCAAATGGTAATCCCCATTCTTACTCTCAAAATTCCTTTCTAATTGAAAATCATAGTTTGGTTTGTATTGTTCTTTATCCCACATATGAGGAATGGAGGAGAAAAATTGACAATAGATCGTGTCATGACACATAATCATTTTCATAGTAACGTTCCACATAACCGAGCTCACGCAGCTGATTGTGCGGTAATAATCGTCTATTTTTAACGCAGTACTGTCTAGATGAATTGTCCATGTATGTAGAACTTTTTCTGTCTGATCATCTTGCATATGAAAGCACCTGACAGATGCCGGGAAACCCAATTCCCATACTGTAGCTGTTTGCCTATCATCTTCTTCAACGACCACTTCAATTGTTGCTTTTCCCTTCGCGCCCGACCAATCCTGTGAAAGACGAATGGAACTCTGATTTCCAACGGAAAAGAAACCGGGTTTTGAGGTTGGCGATGTACAGTTAATTTCCAATATCCCATAGTAATTAGAAATTCGTAATGTCGTGTAATTTGAATCAACTCCGGAGGAATTTTTAAAGGCCGTTATGAAAGCAGAACGATTTCCTTGGCGACACACAAAATTTCCTTCAAATGGATCTTTGCCACGGAAGCCGATCGTTGGCAGATAATTCAATTCAGTTGCATTCAAAGCAACTTCCAGTCCCTGCAAAAACAATGGTGGTTGTAAACTACTAACAACTCTTGCATTAGCTGAATTTAACCTTACAGTATTTCTTGATATGTGGAGCCGAACCGGAATCCAGGGATCGGATGTCACACAAGGAAGTATATTGGAGTCAATGACCGAACTCTTTTTGGTCCAGAGTGCAGGTGGACCACCGAAAATAAATACATCCCTCCCAGTTATCTCACCCCCAATCTTTTCACACCGGCATGATAAAGAAAAACTGCCGTTACCGCTGCCTGTCTGTTGGTGACGAAGATGGAAAGAAGTCCTGTAAGGGTTTCTGGCCTCCCCGTGATAAAAGTTTGAAACGTCGTAAATGTCGGTTAGGGATGGAGACAGCTTCCATTGAATAGGATAAGCTGCACTGCAGTAAAAAGACAAATCTTCATCGGCTGTTAATTGGATAAACATGGGTGTGTTTCCTGGCATTGAATGTGAAGTATTTTTCAAAATTTTCCTTCTTCCAGTGATCCATTGCTCAATTGTAATTCGAGGTGGATTCTCACTCAATACACAATTTAGTGTAAAGTAAAGGATGATGAGTAAAGTTTTTAATGACAGTCGTATCAGTTCCATTTCGGAAAACGTTAAATAAGTCCGCCTTGCCTACTTGCTTTGTATTCAACACTTGACTAAATGTTTTAACAAACATTCTATCTGCTTCAAGGAGGATATTTGCAACAACAAAAAACCTTTTTCCTTCAAGAATTTCCGGTGGTTTAGTATCCTTGAAAATATCCACTCACCAAAACATTTCTATAAAGAAGTAACCATTACTGCTGACGAGGAATACCCCCTTTGAAATAGCTAGTAGCAGTTAAGCTAGTCTAGTGCTAGTCTTTTTTTATCATAGAAATTCCTTTTTCTGAGTATTTGTGTGAAATGTGTTAACATTTAAACAAACCGCACGAGTTTCCGATGGTCCAGCCCATTTAAGAAATAAAGCTATTGAATACGGAGCTGTCACGTTCATAATTCGTAAATGCTCTTAATCGTGTAATAAACTATTAAATATATATGCACAAAGGAGGGCTCACTCCAGTACTGAGTAAAACTAAACGGTAGTGTTTTTAACACATACATGTATTGCTTCATTACATAGTAAATTGATGACCACTAGGTCTATGTTAATCTAAATTTAAAATATTTGAGTTAATATGATTTTTAGTAAAATTATGCTGCCAGAATTGTCTACCCAAGCCAACTCTGCCAGGGAAGAAATTATAGTGGTTAGGAATGTGCAATACAATGTGAATTTTGTCACTAAAATACTTCAGTTTAATTAATGCGATCTTAACTTTTATAGAAGTTTCAGATTTTAATTTTTGAAATTGAAAGCATATATGAAATGGTTTAAATAAAAGTGGAGTTAAATGAAAAGTTAAAGTTAAAACTTTAAATGAAAGAAAAATGTCAAATGGTTTCAGGACATGGGTTTTGCAGTCTCTCGTGGTCAGCCGTGTTGAAGAAATGGCCGACATTTGAAACTTGGAAAAATCAACACTCTTTTCTCATGCGAAAATGATCGATGAATTAATCTATCTTCTGCTATTTGTTTCGGTTATTTTGGAATCACTATTCTTGGTAAACGATTTTGGTTGTTTTGTTCATTGAATGTTGAAAAAATAAATTTTGCAGGAAAAGAAACCACCGGAAACTGTGCTAGTGTAAAATTCTTAGTAAATATCCCTTTTCAAATTGGTGGAATATTTGTGCAAACCGCAAACATTCATTACAATGGTGGTGCATAAACAGCTTGTAGCATGGGATACTTTATTTCAGAACAGATGCGAACAGGCCTGTGTTTAAAATCTTTGGACTTTGGACATCTATTATTTTTGATAGCGTTTACAGTAAGCCGCGTTAAAATATTTCATCTTTATTGCCAGAGCACCTGCTTACGTATATATTTTAGTCTCATTTTGTGCATAATTTCATTGTAAATCTTAAGTAATGGGCCGTGCAAAATAGAAAGCTAATTAGTGGCCAGCATTTTTTTATATTGGAGTTTTTTTCTGCGGTACACATATGATTTTAGTCTCACTGTCATGATTATCATTTTAATCTCAAAATGTACTTTCGCTGTGAATCTCATCAACCTCACAAGAACCAAGTTTGACAATATGCAATATATTTTAAACTTCCGCAACACAAAGAATTAATACGTAAATGCGTCCACATTCTGCTCTCTTGTTACCCCCAAGGGGCTGGGGATGGTGGACTTTGATCTTCCTGCACCATCAGCGGTCCTATTACAGGCTGCACCGGAATCACGCAGATTTTGTGAGTAACAATACGATCAGGAATACAATGTGGACCACCGCCAAAGTCAGAAATACCATGAAGGCCACCGCCAAAGTCAGAAATACCATGAAGGCCACCGCCAAAGTCAGAAAAACCATGAAGGCCACCGCCAAAGTCAGAAATACAAGGAAAACCACCGCTAAAGCCACCTGACATCCAATCTCCCACGGGCCCGGCCCCTCAATTGCTTCAATGGGACATTTGAGTGTCAACTCCGTCCCCTCCTTCATGGTGCATTCATTCATCTTTCCGGTCCCTGTTTGTAGACACATCTGGACGCACTGCCGCCTTTTCTCTATGGACAAGTCGAAGTGCTTCTTGGATCTGTGTATCCCCTTTCGAAAGTAGAGCCCTTGGCAATCTTTGCTTGTTCCTATCCTCACAGCCAATCGTTAAAGCCCGTTTAGAATCTTTGCAAAAATCGCAGATATCAAGTCCATCGCTTCCACACAAGTCTCCATACATTTTCTTGTCATCATATCCCTGAAGCTGGTCGCAGGCCGTAGGTCTTACAAGATTCATTCCAGTGCAGAACGTCTCACAGTCTTCCTTCTTCGTGTATAACTCCCCACATCTTCCCACTCCCATCTCCCCACTCCCCACTTCGTGTATAACTCCCTGCGTTAAAACAGAAACTGCAGGCAGAGTTAAAAGAAGAACTGGGATCCAAACAGGAAGTAAATCCATTTTTGATAACCTTTTTATCTTGTTTTGAGCGTACCAAACACGACGAGATAGGGAAAGTTTAGATTGTTTTGCAAAAGTGCAAATGCACGACGACTTGTACGACGTTCGTAATTTTTTTGTACGTAGATATGCAACTTGCCAGCGCCCAAGTTTCGTCATATGTACTTTTTGCATGTTGTTTGACGTTCTACGGGAAGGGTACAAACAGAAAGGGTCACATTTGACATTTTCCTCTACCGTGCTTCATTAACATTAATGTAATGATGAAAACTGACTTTATTGTAACACGGGCTATGATATTTTAACAAGAACATTTAAATTAAATGTAATTAATTAACATTCGCTTCATTAATTCATGAAAATGTACCGTCAAAAAAAAAAAAAACTCCGAAGGCGGAGTTGTCCGTCTGTTGTGCTTTTAGTGCTGTTCACCAAACTCCCGTATTGGTACTGGTAGTATTCTCATTGATTCCTTTAGCATTTACATCTGAGGAGACGCTTTTTGCAGCACAAGAATTTTAAACGCCGTATGTTTAGTGGGATCAGGCAATTTTACATGCATGGCTGCTAAGGCATGAGGCATATGTTTCGGTGTGGCGATAACCCTCCTTCGGCTGCTCATAAGACCCTTGCTTGTTTAACTTTTTTTTGTGTGGCGTGTCACATATCCTTGGAGAGGGCATCAACACCGTTTGGAATCTTAAAACCTCAATGACCATTGCTAGATTAAAGCAAATACAGTTGCTTACCACGCAATGCACGTTTGGTCGCAAGCTGAGGGAAATTCACCTGAACTGACAAATGACATGTTTGAGACGAAAGTATTTCAAATCATTTGTTTTATTTAGGCTCTGATATTGTGCTATTATTGGTTGCTCGTTTATATTCATATCTTTGTATATTAAAAAATTTAATTTGTCTCAAAGACTACAAGGAAAAATTTAGTATATTATAAAAAGATTACGCTAACAAATTATGGCACAGAAGGTCTAAAAAAGGTGTAAATTTTTTACATTATAGTAACTACTGACTGCTATTAAACTCAACAATTGATACATAATTAAAAGTTGACTGACAGTTATGGTTCTATTTCTTGATCATGCGAAGCTATTAGCGATAATGATTTATAAAACGATTGAAACAGGAATGACCTGATCCTTACTTTCAGTTTCGTGTTTGAATGCTCCACAAGCGTATTTATAAATTTGGAGTGAGCAATACTACGGCCACGACGACGTTTTCTATCAATTTTTCAAAGAAAACTGGAACAATATCGTCACACATTGGAAAAAATTGCAGGCAGGCTATGGGAGCTTGTGCCCTTAGGGCCATGTGCAATTCACGACTATTCTTCCTTTTGCTACCTCTGCTAATTTGCAATTGTGTTTGTATGAACACTTGAGACAAACACGATATTTGAGCTAGAACAGTCAAAACAATGACCAAACCTACTATACCAACTACAGAAATTATCACTAGGATCAAGTACAGCCCCAACCGGAGGACGTAAAAACATGTAATCGTTAGCCAAAGGAGGAGCACCAAACATAAATGCCCTGCAAATATCCCACCACCGACACCAATATTGACAAAATTCATCTGATGTGCAAACGCCACCCTTAACTGTGTATAGATTGTGAATCCCTTGCGACCTCCTAACTTCAACAATTTACTCAAGTTCGATAATGTTGCTAGTTGCCAGACTGCGAAAGTGCAAAACCCAACTGCCGTAAACCTACCAAATTCAATAATGCCCAGTATGCAAATCCCTACTCGGAATATAGCGCATGCAATTACGGGAATTGGTCTGTTGTATGGCTCCGGCAAGATGTATTCTTTTCAAATTATGTAGTATGTGTCCAAATTATACCAAACACCTCCAATTGAAACTGGCACTGGCAAAAGAAACGTTAGCACAATTGAAGCACAGAGAAAAAGTCCAATAGTGTCATTTTGCTTCCGCTTTCTCTGTATTCCACAGCCTCTCAAATCCATTGTTACTGGTTGTGAGCTCGACGCTGAAATTCGTATACACGCTAGAGTACAAATGCCTGAAACCAAAACAACAACGTTTTAAAAACTATTATTGGGTAATTCTAATACGTTATAGCTTGATAGTTGTCTCACAGTTTTGCTCCACTTCTTGCAGAACAGTAACTACTTGGATGACCTCTGGATATCTTCTTAAGCCGATCAAAATTATCGTTTGTAGAGAATGTACATATGTAGTTCAGCTTGGGAGTAACCTTAAAACTTACGGAGCTCTAAAACTGAAAAAATAAGTCTTCCATTTAAATAAGTCCTAAATTCATTCTATTTCAAAATGTCAAAAAGGAATAATAAATAAATGGTCGCTCGTGTGTGAAACATGAAAAAACTGGTCTACATTAAAATTATTCCTTTTATTTCAAATTCTTCGGGTTAAATATATTTATATAGACGACTCTTTGCTCATTTAATGTTCTCTCGTCCAGTGTAGATATAACGTGTATACTGGACGAATAAAACTTTGAATTGATATGTGTTAGAATAACACGTCTTCATCTAAATTATTTCAAATATTGGTTTCCCACCGTACCGAGTCACATTTTCATATGACAGTAGTTAATGGTAGTGTTCAATTGGGTTTGATGAATTGAAATTAAAAATTTGAGCTTCATTATTTCGTATATCTTGGTTGATATCTATATTAGCAAAATGTAATGTCGATATCTACATTCGACGATCACCATAATAACAATAGACATACAAATCAAATTTAATACATATTTATATTCTGATTAAAATAATACGTAATTATTTTTACAAACAGTGCCACAGGAAATTAGTTGAGATTAACAGCACCAATTTAAGTACCGATGTGCTTGCTTATCGACATAAACTATCTGTTTAGTGGTTACATAAGACTGAATACACTGAATGATTACGAGTAATGGACACGGAATGTGTAAGTTACTAACAAATAAACAAAGTTCCTTCTTAACAGTAATGGCACTATTATTACGCTCGAGGATGAACAAGTTAATACTTCACTACCATACGACGTTTAAAATTTGCTGAAATTTTGAATCAATCCCGAAATGTTATTTCAAGCTGAACAACTTACTTCCATACTTGTCAATTGCCCCGTGTAATATCAATGGGTTGTTATGGCAAGCGTGCTTGAGTGGTATATATCGATTTATTAATCATTCTGGGCATCTAACTAAACATATTATAATATAATCAGCAAAGTAGCCCTTAGTTTTGGTAGTAAAAGGCCATACTAATTAGAAACTTTATGCTTAAAAAACTTCCACACATCAAGGATATTCCTTGAGATATCGTAAATGTTGCTAGCAGTGTAATTAGGATTCAGCTTGGTTTTTCTTCGACCTGTGTTAGGTAACGTCTTTCGCACCGCCATAAACGTCCAGTTGAAGCAGACCGAAGCAGGCACGTCGACATATCCCCCTGAGTATCACTACTTGGTGCAATTTGTTGTACAACATCCCTTACTTGTCGAGTTTTCCAATTTCGAGATTCAAACCAAGTGCGTGTATTAGCCCAAGATAACAACTCAGCCACAAATATAATCACTGCCGCTCCCAGGCATGTAGCACATACTAAAGCTACACATTTATGGGATCTAAGAGTAATGGGATTGAATTCCAAAACACTCCTGGGCTCTGAGAAATGATGCATTGTTAATAATTTGTCATTACCATATACATATCTAGCTTCATTCAGCTCTAGAGCTTCACTCAGTAGTGTCTCCTGTCCTCCTGCAACCCAGAAGCTTACAAGGGGAAGGACCAGTTTAGCAAAATAATTTTTTGAAAGTAAAACTGGCATCTTGGATTGATGATCTGGTATTCGACTGTTTGAGCTCACCCAGTAAAACTTAGAGCCCTTAAACACATAGCGCATTAGCAAATTCTGCCATCCGCCGTAGTCCACAAATGTTAAGGGTTCCTTGGGTATTGTGAGGAATAGCTTGTTCGTGCACAAGAACGGAGACTCTTCATTACCACGATTGTATTCACTATTTTCCATTTGACACAAGCCATTTTCAAGTTTGTTAGCAACGTTTTCTATGATCCGCGATTTTCCACGGCATAATCCGCCACAATTCCCGTTCTTCAACATGTCAACTTGTTCTTTTAATGTTAAAGCTAGTGACGACGAGACAGCAGTACCGGTGACAACTGATGATATTGTTATCGGCAATACATCAACTGTTTCTAGTTCAAGAAGTGTGGTTGGGTACCAAGGTGGTGTGAGCACAGCCAGCGATGAGGCAAGTTCTCCACCGTAAAGAATTGTCAAAGAGTAGCAGAGAATTCCCCAGCACAGGGATACACAAGCTTGTGGCTTTCTGCCGTTATCACTAGTCCAATGGTCAGTTAGGGGACCAAACAGAGACAGAAGTATTTGCGAGACTCTGGCAAGGTGTCCTTTTACACTGATGCGTTTGTGCACGGAGAAAGCTAATGTAAAGAAAATACCTAAGACACACCAGGAAGATATGCGCAGAGGGGATACAAGGTCATTCAGTCCAGATACAGAAAGTCTGGATTTGTGTACTACAGTGAACATCTTATACTCTTGTGTGCTAAAAAGCGCTGGTGACATTGTATACGAGGGATACGAAATGTCCAGTAATTCCGATTGAATATTGCTTGAGGACCATATTGTACTGAGGGTGAAATAACCTGGTAAATAGTGGTATTTTTTATTCCTGGTTTGCACAGTCAGATTAAGCAAAGTTGCGATACGGAGGCTTAATAGTTCTAGTGATTTCAGGGAACCTCTGCGTGTATCGGGTCGACTGCATAAGGGGCATGAGAACTGATTTCCAAAGTGATTCGAATGTAATCGCTTCCATGCTTGGTGAATGTTGGGAAGGGTTGCTGGCACTACTTCAATAAGTGAAGGTTTGCTTGGAGCATACGCAGGGCAAAATACGCAAATTAGGTCAACTTGGTGTGGCATGTTGTGGATTCCCCGTCGGAGGAGAATTCGGTAGTCTGTAAATGTTCCGTGAAATGCCTGCTGTACAAATGCCATCGCATTCTTTCTCGTGACATCAACAAAGTCCCAAATTATGACAAAGTTGGGAGATTCCTTTCGTAAATCAAAATCGACGAAATGAAAGTTTACCATTGTTTCCAAATCTTTTTTACTATCTACAAGATAAAGATGTGCGTAGCATGAACTATGTCGCTTTAAGAGCCATTCTGGTGATCTATACTTGGGATATCTAGTATAAAGTCCATTCTCACTTTGATATAAAATATGCCGATCATGTGTTACATACGGCTCTACAATGAAGGATTTTGGTAAAGGTACAGGACTAGTATATTTGTCATGCAAAGATCTTAAAATTAACTCGGAGGTAGGTTTATAAGATGACAAAATGGTGCGTACCGTGCAACTCTGCAGCGTTTGGTCCAAAAAGTATATGAAATTTTGATGTTTTCCGAAAGTTCTTTCTCTTGACGCTCCATGAACGTAAAATTCACGAGGCCAAGACAAAACCAGAATTGCCAACAATTCACGAGTCGCTATAAACTTTGCAGCCATTTTGTCCAATGCAATGAAGTCGGAAATATGGTCACCGTTTAAATCAAGTGAGAGTTGTATAGAACGTTAGAATAACCTGCTTGAAGTGTGATATTGACAATAGTATTGTGTCTTGATCATCATAGAGTAAGACATGTATAGCTAACATGTAGCTTACATGATATTAGAACACGTGGCCGGAAATTGGTTTCATGCAGCAACGCCTACATCGCTCACCAATGTAAGCATTATGGGCTCTGATAGCCATGAACTTGATTAAATTCGTGCAATTCATACTGCATAATTAGCTTTTTTCAGTCTATTGGAAAATCACATGGAGCCTGCGGTACGTTACAACGTGATACAACTACAGCCTAAAAACGTGATGAATCTGATCAATATCATCAAATGGCATCTTTTATCTTGTAGGTTTTATTAGTAAATTGCATACTCACATTTATCCCTTGTTTAAAACCCAAAAAGAATGTTGGTTGTAATTGTAATACATATATATTTGCAGTTGGGGAATCATGCTCTGTTAAAATCTAATCTAAACAGTTGTCTGACTGGAAATGTACAAACATGAAACTGAACTGTAATCCCAAACGGAAGGAATATTTTCCATTTGTTATAATCAAAATTAAATAAAGCGAATTTCTTTGGTTTTCGATCCAATCTGATTTCAAAACTAATGAAAAATCTAAATCACAAATTGTAAATAAAGTGGTTGTTTACTTCTGAAGTTTCATTCAGTTTTATAAAGGGCTTTTCCTAAATCCACTTTTTTTGGCTTAAATATGAACTTTTTTTAAAATTCAAAAAATGTTATCTTAGAAATTTGATAAGGTATCCAGAACACCAAAAACCATGGTTAACGTTCGCCAGAAAAAGCGGACCCCAAGTGTTTTACAAAAACCTGAATATCTCAGGAACAAACATTTTGTCGAAAAAATTCTTTCGATTATGGAATTACTGGAGCTCATTTTAACGGGCAAATTTTTCAAATTTGAAATCTGAGATTTTTAAGAATGAGCGTGTTGGTCTTTTAGGAAGCTTCTTTTCAGTGGTCCTTTCTTACTATTTTACTACGGTAAACTATAGTCGGAAATTTAAGCTCGGATTCAATAGTTACGAATACATATCGATAAATTCGTTAAATTTAATTGTCCAAAAAAACACTTTTCCGCCAAGATGCTAGGTAAGATGGTTAAGATAGTCGGAAGAAGGTAGATAAGACTACTAATAACTACATATTATCATTATCATGAAGCCTGCTCATAAATGCAAAATCCTGTGGAAACATATTTGCGATGTTTCATTCCGCCAAATGTGCATCCATCAGGATTTACGTACAAAGAAAGCACATTGCGCCTAGTACCACTCCTCCTGTCATTGAAATTTGGTTGTTTAGAAGTACTTTTACGTCGCTTTTTATTTTTATAATCGTTATAATATCCCTCTTCATTACATTTATATAACGGACTGAATTAAAAGATCTATTCAGGTACTTGTAGTTGTGCAACGTAATACTGGTGCTGGTGCTCATAATAACCTACCAATTTAGTCGTAAAATGGACCTATATGAGTGCTGTGCTCTAATGAATTTTGGTCGTGGGGCCAGGATAGCTATTGAATTTCTGTAGTTCAGTAAGGTACATTTGCTTTAATTTCAAATCAACTAATGGTGTTATACTAGTTTACGCAAGAATCCATTAAAGTCTAGACAGTCCCAATTTTAATAAGCGAAATCTATGGCGCAAAAAAAAGTTAGTTTGAGTTAATTGAAAGTGCCAAAAACCAAGAAAATGTATGTTTTCCTGATATGTCTGCCATTTATCCATATGGGATTAAGTTCTCAATCTAAAATATTGGATTTAAACGATAACTTAAGGCATCTTGAAGCATGCACAGTACACTTGGTTGTTCACGAGTTATTGGACCAAAGGAGACTCAACACAGAGTATGTGTTAGAACCATTAAGGATTCCCTCAATCCTCACATTCCAGTCTTTCTACAGAACGGGGCCTGACGACAGCAATATGAGATGCTTCACAAAGTCTGGAATATTGTATTATTCTATTTGGAACTATGGCGAGTTTAGTTTCGATGCAGTTCCACCCCTTAAGCAAATCTGTACAATGCAAATCTTCATTGATCCCAGACCGTGCATAAGCTGGTTGAAAGGTACGTCTGGGGAATTTCCTACAAAGCTTCGACTCTTTGACAATGAGTGTCATGGACGAAAATCCTTTATCTCAACTATTGTAAGCAACAATATTATGCCAGAGCCCCGAGATCACGATATAAGATCACACTATTCTGGTATCTGGGGACAAAAATACATAAGTAGCAAGATATACTACGTAAACCCAAGTGCGAAAGCCAATTGGTACATTGTGCTGATAAAATCCTCTTATCGTCCTCAACACTTCCTTTCTCCCCGTTTCGAAGACCAGTTAGTCAGCATCATATATTCTGACTATTTATGCTCCCGCTACAGAACTTCTACAAGTTTACCCTACATCTTGGTGTGGGAGACGCAATTCGAAACAAAAAAGGAAACAGGCTCAATAGAACCGTATATTTTCAACATGGCAAAAGCTCTTCAAGCGTTTTATGAGGAAATCGATTTAAAATGTGACAATATTTTGACAAAGTTCTTTAAAAACCCTCGGTATAAAAAGGACTGCTATTTCCGTTTGCGGAATCGGGCCATGCCGTTAGACAACTTTTTGCAGAAGAGTAATGTCCAACTTTTGCCCAGTTCGTCTGACGAATGGCAGTTTCCGATTGACAATATGCGAGCACTTTACTCCTCTCCGATATCCCTCCATGGTAGAAGAAATGGATGGTTGTTAACTAATTCCCCAAAATATGATCGACCAGACGAACTAATGTTACTCCACATTATCTTTCCAAACTTTACTCGTCTTCAAGGAGTGCGTGCTGAACAACTGTATGGCGTCCCTTCAGTAGCATCACACCGGTTTCCTAACTTTTGGCAGTCTGTTATGTGGCCTGATTATAATCCTTGGCACTTTCTATCTGCTTCAAAACCACCCACACCTCCTGGCATCGACTATACAGGATTCTTATCTGCATTTGACTGGTACTGTTGGGTTTTTCTTGTGATGGCATCAGGTATAACTGGCATCGCCATTAGAAGCATCTACCTGAATACGAGTTTCATTGAAGCTTTATACACTGTCTATTCGATTCTTTTATGCCAAGAAGCCCAAGGTGGAATTAAAACACGGTGGATAGTTGCTTCATGGGCCCTCGTAGGCCTGGTCATCAGTAATGGTTACCAGGGAAACAACATAAAAGAGATCATTAAGCCTCTTGCATCCAAGCCATTTGACAAATTCGATGAAATAATTAAAAACAATTTTAGTATCTTAGCAACTGTTCATGACTGGTTAATGATAGGTGATTTACCGACTCAAGAAATCTATTTAGGTTACGCTGAGGAGGCCCACGGTTCAATAGCATTTCGACTTCTTAATCTCCTTGAAGCATATGCAGATGACGTTTTGGATTGCCAAAGTTGTGTTTTCTCTAAATATGTAAATTTCACAAGTTTGTTCCGTTTGCCTCCTACAATTAACGAATATGTTCAGTTAATACTGAATGCATCCTCATTTATTGCTGGTGAAATGTCTACCTGTGAAAACATTGCCTATATTGATGAGCTTGACCGCCTTGTGAAAGTTGAGGAGCTGCTTACTAAAAGGTTCGCTGAAAGTCAGAATTGCATATTGCACTTGAACAGTGTCCCATGGCATGAAGCATACACCACTCTTATATTTAAAAATTTTCCTGTTTCCCCGAAAATCTTTAATACACGAATATTGAGTTTGTTTCAATCCGGATTGCCAGGCTTCCTATCGGAGTTGGCTGCACAAAACATAACAAGATCAAAGCTGCGACTGCATGAGCTGACTAAACCCAAATCCAACCCTACACCCATTCGAATAAGGGACAATGTGAAAGCAGTATTTTATATTTTCGCCGGATTTATTGCCATAACACATATTATACTACTAATTGAATTTGGTTCACAATCCAACTTAGGTCACAAGCTTGCCATGGTAAGAACATTTACCTTGAAAATTTATCAACATTTTCTTGAGTTGATGTATCATCTTGCATCAGACTCAAAATTCATTAAGCAGATTTTAGGGTCTATCTGGAGCTACATAATGTCAAAAACTAGTAATAGTCAATAGCTAACGGTGTAATGCTAAATGCATGGCCATTGATTTTTGGATTAGATTTCGAACCGTTTTCGTCTTTAGAATTCAATTTTCTGGCAACTTGCAGCAAAAAAGAAAATATGCGTACATTCTAAATTAACAAATTATATGTAATTTCAAACAAAATATGTTTTTGACCAATTCTCTGTACCACCACTCTGGTCTATTTGGAAATACTAACTTGTCAACAAATGACGGTGCTCACAAACAACACAGGTTTCGATTAACATAAGCATGAAGAAAGCTGCGTGTTCCAAACTACATGATTAAAGTTAAATTAACCAGTGGTGACCAACCCTTTGCATGCCGTAATTTCAAATGGTGTCAAGTGAAAACTGCAGAATATTACTACTGGTTTCACCACCTTAGCTAGCACTGAATCATTAAAAATCAATACAGACGGTTGTGAATGATAATGGACGCCCTTTTAAATATTTTATTGGTTGGGTTTCCTTTTGTTACGTAAAACATTTGGTTACCACATACCGACATGCATACAGTATATGCATACAGTGAAATATTGAAATGAAAGTACCCATTTAATAATTATATTTCTAGAGATATATTAAATGTTCGTTTTTGGTTATCATTCAAATACTATTAAACTAGTTGGTGTTACATATTACATTAATTTGTATTCCGAGATATGTTTTCCTTTTTCCTTTTGTACTTTACCGTTTTGTTTTGTAAATTGACCTTGAATAGGTTTTCATCATAAAAGCGTTATTACTTTTGACAGTTGCTTTGAGTAATATATGTTATCGCTATTAACTAAAAGTTTCACAAGCTTACTGTACTTAAATCATTTGTTTACTCGTGGAGTTGATTGATTACGCGTAAGGAAACCCGACCAGATCAGTGTATCATTTGAATTGTTGAATAGTAATATTCTTACAAGAATTAAAATAGATATCTTTGAGTGAAATAGTAGACCCGATTCTCAAGGAGGCAATGGCTCATTTCTTCTATTCATTAGTTTTTGAGTGGTTTTAGAAAATTCGAATGACGATTGTCATAAAAATGTCCCTTAATAATGTTAAAGTGCACCGTACTAATAACCAGGCGTCCAATTTTTAATGACCCAAAACATTTGTAAGTTTGACACTAAATACAATATATCTTATCGTAGGTACAGTTTTATTAGAATGAACTACAATACATAGTACAGAAGGTCATCAGTGTGTCGGGATATCTACCTATCATGTATGCAATTAATCTGTGAGTTAATGCATGGGCGCATGTATAATTATAAAGAGTATTTATTGTTCGTTAAAGTTACAAATAGAATGCTTTTAGTACTACAGGAGAAGTGTATGC
>JAAXOA010001557.1:0-15581 GCA_036561885.1 Salina celebensis
CATCAAGATTATTTGGTAAATACCAGAAGTTATTCTTGAAATCGGATTTAAGAATAATTTTATCTGGATTTGGAATTTCCGGTTAGCGGATAAAGACAAGGATAGAAAAGCCCACAAGATACAATTTAAAGAGGTAAGTACACCCAGTAATATCCTGCTTTCTCTGATAAATAGATGTTCATCTGACAGCACGTCGTTTTTTTCTTCCTATTCGTCAGATTTACTCCGAGATTTAACGCATAGCTTACGGTACTACATCGTGATAATCACAAGTATGAAATTTTTTGCACGAGAGCTTTTTCCTGCTAGGAATGTTTTTGTTCAGATTTTGGTGCGTATTATCAGGACACCTACATTTACTTAAAAAATCTCAGGTTTTAAGGGAAGATGTTAGCCATGTAATCTTTTTCTTACAACTCAAAAGTTTGGTGAACTTTTAATGACCAAAATTCCTTGGAAGGTCTTATCGCTTTTTCGTAAACGATTTGTCAGCAAAAAATATCTACGGTACGCTCACACGCATCTAATATATTTTTCTCTGCAAATGTCCGTTAAACATGTAATCATCATGAGTTTTTTTAGCAAATGTAATTTTTGTTTTTTTTAAAGAAATGCGAGGAATTTGGAGATCTACATTTTACAAGCCTGAAAAATATGATTTTGCATGGAAAAAAGTGTAAAATGCTCATATCAACGCTCGTTATTTTTTATTCACGAAGAAGAGAAAATATTACTTGTACAAATACTTGTTTCACCGCAAAAGGATGGTTTTGTTACAATATAATCATTCATTAGCATGCGTTGTTTTTTCCCTTGGCACGAGCTTATATCTCCAGAGAAGATTTGAAAAAAGTGAAATATACGAGGATTGTGGTTTGAAAATACATATTTTCATTTGCCTTGTTAACATAACAGCATTGCTGTTCACTGGCAATCTAATAAACCAGTCTGTGCTCATAATAATACAAGGAAATTACCACACTCTGAGAACACATCATCTATAAACGTGTAGACACATGATATGTACCGTGGTGTGGCTGTGTCAAGATGATTTAAAAAACGAAGAACCTGTTTTTTCGCATACATTGCAACAAAAATATATTATTTTTTGCCAAGACTCGTCTTATATCATCTGCAGTAATTTGGGTTGAAATAAACGGTGTCTCTAACGGAAAATTGAGACACAAACAATAATATACGAGGAAAAAAATACCCTCCAACGCAAAAAAAACAGTGAAATGGCAGTCAATAGTGCGTAGGATTCTTGTTTCAGAGCTTCCAGGAATGATTGAAAGTAGCTTGAAGACATTCAAAAAGAAAACTTGCAGGCTAGTGTATTTTTTTTTCCTAAAGAGCTTCACGTTCCGGAAGTATTTTTTTCGAGATATCTTTGCAAAGCATCTTTTTTCTTAGAATAATATTGCTCTTATATGCCTATAAAGTGGGAAGTTGGAAGGGAAAGAAAAAAAAGTTAAAAATTCTCTAAGCATTTTGTATGAGGTTTTTGGCGGAACGTAACAAGAGAGATTTCATGGCTAACCGAATCTTTAAAATGTATAGAAGAAGAATGGCTTGGAAGTAAAAAAAATCTAAAGAGGATTTTTTTTTTGTTCTTGAAAAAAATTTGGAATTGGAATGTATAGCAAGTATTTTCTTTGCATTGAACGACTAAGTAGCAGAGCAACGTACCATGAAAGTTTGACATTGCATTGTGAATAGCAGATGCGTTTACGCACAAGAATTGTTAGTATGCAGAAAGAGTAATGTTTTCGCTGGCAGTAGGTTCTAATTTTTTTTTCTCTCACTATTTTAAAAATAGGATTTCCAATTTTCCACTACAGAGACAACAAGCTGATGCGTGGGTAATGCTAATAGAATGCGTCAAGAGAGAAAGAATAGTTGTAGGAGGATGGCTTTGGCTTTAGACAGACTGCAATAGCTAGCTGCCTCCAAGAAAATGTAAATCTAATTCATGTATGATTGGATGCCAAATCTGAAGTTAATTGAAGTTACGTAGTTTTAAAACATGTAATAGATTTTAAGTCAAAACCTTGGATAATTTTGTTATACGCACGCATGTTTTATGCATACGCACTTTGTTTATATCCGTGAGAAGTCAACAAACTGCTGTGTTTTCGCGAACTAATAGTACTCATAAATTACTGATTCAAAGATATAAAAATGAAAACATGAACAACTCTTTTTGGCAAGAATTTAGTATTTTTATGAAGTTAAACTTGAACTTTATACGTAGTGGTTTTTGAATATAAAGTTTTTTTACCTTATAAACTGCGCATTATGTGTAAAACAGGTGGATTAATCAATTACAAACCGACATTGAAAATAAAAGTAAAAATGTTGACACCCACCAAAAAGCCACAAATTCGCATCTATTAATATCATTACAGCAAGTTTTGGTTTGAGTATAGTCTTAGCGCACATTTAAATACGTATTAATTCTAGTGAAACCGTGACTTATTACAGCCTTCCGAGGAAGAACGAAAGTTATTCACAGCAGCAGCTTGAAACAAACCTTGCCGCTATAAAATTGTCATTTTTTTTTGTGCACACACATTCATGTTTTCGCTAAACATGACGTTACTAAACACTACAAATTGTGTGCGGGCACGCCAATCTTTTGCAGTTTTTGCACCACTTGCTGACAGTTTAAAATGTTCTGTTCATGTGCTTCTTTATTTCTCTATTTTAGACTGCATCGCGTACATCCGTCTTGGGATGTTTTCATGAGAAAATTGTATGTAAAAAAACCTAATGTTATTTAACTTTCATAAATCTACCAAGGAAAATGCAAAAATTGCAGACTGTCAGTCTGTGCACGACAAACGTGTTGTTTTTCATAGTTTTTAGTACAGTTTTACTCCTAACTAACAGTCTAGTTTATATTTCAAAATAAAGCTCGAAAAGCAATAATTTCTGTATGCATTTGGAAAGTTTTTCAGTGATTTAGACTGAGCACATAAAGCCGACTTGTTTTTTTATGACACGCGTGAACCTGGTGTGTTTGGCTACCTACTGGTTAAGTCACTACTTACTTCATAATGACAATTAAATTACTATGACTCAATGCACTCAGAATGATGGGCTTACAGATAAAAACAAAAGAACAAGTCATTTTCCTTTGCCGGTAACATGCTCCTTAGGCCTTTCACGCACTAGTTTTAAAAGAAATCTGAAAAACATGTAAACATCCTTAATTTGAAGATTGGTTTTGAACACAGTAGTGGCACTGGCAAAAGTACCTTTAAAGGATTTTTGCAGTGTTAACTACTTGGCAGACCGTTTTGCCATAGCGGAAATGATTATTACTCTAGATGCGTTAGGGAAATTGTTTTATAATAGAACGAAACAAGACGTAATTAAACGTTATGTCAAAGTCAAGGCATAATTGGATACTTGATGGATTATACAAGTATAAAACTAATCCATTTAAAATCCCTTATTGGTCCCCAAATAGCAACGACGATTTGTTATGCTCGCTTTTCTACTCATCATAATTGGACATTTGGCCTAGGGCATGTGTGGCTATTTTCTGAGTTTTTTTATATACACAGCAATTTCATTAAATCAATTTAAATATCACATCATTCTCCGGCCAGCCCTTGTCACTGTTATACTACCTTTGTGAAGGTTGAAATTATGTTGGTATTGTCCTTTCCACTACTTAAAAAGAGGAGCACTCCATATAAGTCAGGAAATGGCAAACAAGAAAGAGCTACAATGTGGGCTCAATTGAAACAATATCGCATTCTGATAAACAGACTGAAAATTGTTTGTCTCAAAGTAGCCTTCAATAAATGACTTTATTTCGACCCTAGCTCGTAGTCTTATTTTGAGTGATACATATTTTTCACGATAAGATCTCATCGCTGACACATACCATCATCTTGCATGTGGATTATCTTGAACTTTTATCATTTTCCTTTCTGACAACATAAAGAAACTCAAAGCTTTCATGAAAATTGCCGATATCTTCCGGTTAAAATCGTTTTATTTGAGAAACTAATGTGTTCAGTCATGCTAAAAAGGTGTCAGAGCCTTGATGACACAAAGGAGTGTCTTTGTACTCAATGACTATAAACTGATGATTGCGTGCTTATGCAACTGATAAAAAACAAATGACTACCTCTTGCAGTTAACAAACCCATTCGATTATTTCTAAATACTTGTAATTGCTTTGGAGCTTCTTGTTTTACCAATGTAATTGTCATTTTCCCTTTTCATGAATAAAGTAATTGTGAGGTAGCATAATATGCGCAGTTGTATGCAAACTTCAATGAAAGTTGTTAATTAAGAGGTAAGCTTTTATAAAAAGCTGAAAAAGTTTATATCAGCGTGTTTTGGAAACGCAAACCTACAATTGAGTTGTAAGTTTTAAAGACAAACGTGAGTTTAATAGTGGTGCAGGGTTTCATCATACTTTTTTTATATTTGAAAATCTAATTTTGTGAAGAAATATCTGAATAAATTATCGTATTGTTTATGAAACAACCGATTCTTGGATAAAAAAAAGTATTAACAACAAGCGCTCTGCTGCGGCTCTGTTTTCGGTATAAAAACAATCTTTAGTAACCGGACTGCATCGACTCTTTTCAAAGGCCGTGTTAAGTAAGCGCAACAATTGTGTAATGTAATTATCTACACCTTTCCATTAGCGTGTCTATCCAATAAATTATTTTGTCTGTTTCAAACATGGATTAGGCAAGTGTACAGCCATATAAACAGTTTCAAAAGAAGTGAAGTGTGGTAATGATGCAAACGTCATTGTCAAGTGGCGCTCAAAACTACTGTAAGATTGTTTAACACTGTGAATTCCTCTTTCGGGTGAAGACACCAGTAGCGTGTTTAAGTTTCGTAGCCCCAAAAGTTTGCACAGCGTAGTGTTTTGAATGTTCATTCATTCATCTTAAAGTTTCCGGTAGGTTTACTGGATGCATCAAGCAGAAAACAATGTGCTCATTCATGTGACAACTGACAACAATTTTAATTCTTTTGCAGTGCCAATTTCTTTAAAGGCTACGATTATGTTTTATCTTCATGATAACAACACTTTGGTGCGTAGACTGGTATCTAGTATCTATCCTCAGAGGAAGCACTGTGAATCGTTGACTTATATGCAACATGATTTCTCAATAGCACGTAGGTGACTTAAACTTAAAATATTGTATGATTTTTATAGGTTAGATTGAAAATGAAAACTGTATCCTTCAAAATGCATCGGAAGTTCGACTCTCCCAAAGCTTTTCAGAATATCCCAGGAAGTCTTGGGTTGATTCATGGTGGACTCGCAGTCCTTAAACATTATCGTTCATAATTTTTTATACTTTAAATTGAAAGGAAACGTGTTCATCTTTTGCTTCATAGTCATGTAGCCACGTTCTAATAGACCGTGATGAAATCGAATTTTTGCATTGTACCCTTAATTTTCTAATTTCACGTTTTCATTGTTACAAATTTCGTTTTTAATACTTTTTCCCCGTGCCAGTTCGTGTCAAGAGTAAATTTTTCAAGGTGACAGATCTGACTGGCTACAGGAAAAAAAAACCGATAAACTTGAAAATTGACTTTGTGGACAATTTACGAGTCGCATCATCATCGTTTTTCCTATCCTGTACAATATTGTTATGACCGGTTTTGATAATAAATGTCAGCAATTCATTGTCGTGCTATTATTATTTTAGAATTATAGCCACCTCGCCGCTTTCAATCAAGAGCAATAAGTATACGCATAGGTACAATAGGTTTGTAACTTGAAATGGGAGATGTATGCAAAAACAGGTAATGAAATAAAAAGTCTAATTAGTGTAATGAAGAGCGAAGGTTTTCTTCCTGTGTTAAAAAAGGATAAACAATGGTTTGGACAGGACTTGGTAGGGAAATAATCTCTCAACTGACCTTGTTTTTGGTGACCACCTAGGTAATTCGCTACTGGCTATCATGATATTCCTTGCAAATGCACTTTGTTCTTCTTTTGTGGTTTTCACTGCTGCAGTGAATTGACGAAAAGGATCTAAGGACGTTTTGTATGACGTGCTATCAAAAGTGTGCAAAAAGCCCACGCGTATACCACCATTTTTGAACAAAAATTTAGAGCTGGGTATATCCACTTCTATTATCTTTATTCGTGACAATGCGACCAGAAATGCATGGCCATAAGGGGCAGGATGATTAAAAGAATTGTTTGACTGGCTGTGGTTTTTATACCTTCAGTAACTGCATCCTCATGCATATCGATAGCCAACATTGAATGCAACGAAAGACCTTCCATTCAGTGGAGTTGTTCTCCAACTGAGGATTCTCTGCAGGATTATCACGAATTTTAAATACTATAAAGATAATTATTGGAGGAGAGAGAACCTTATTAAAATCTTGTATGTGTCACTCACAAACTTGCAAAAGTGAAAGTACGATGCGTCTCGTTTGCTTTTTTACCTGGTCAGTGGCAAACTCAAAAGGCAATTATTGTAGCTTTCTTACATTTTGTGTTTGCGAAGAAAAGTAATTCGTTGATTTGAAACGTATTAATTTTGTGTACTGGAGCACATAGTGATGATAGTGAGTAAGGTTATCATATCATGTCCATTTGCAATGAGTCTCTATGAAAAGTTTGCAATTTTTATTAGGAGCAAATGCAATTGCAAAATATTGCAAATTTGTATGAATATGAATGCGTAAAAGAAATCTGGTAAGCTATGATCATCTTTAGTTTTACTATGACTATGAAATGACACGAAACGACTCTTTTCCGTGTATTTATTCCGCTGGGTAGAATGATGATGCCGATCTCAGTATAGAATTCGATTCCTTTTTTGTGGTAACACAATAATTTTCCTCTACAAGAAAGCAATTGTCTCTTCGGCAATCATATTTTTGTTCAGGTAGATCGCAAATGACGCGACGTGCGGATGGAAAAATGCGCTGTCGTCGCCAGCCATATTGATGCACATTAACTATATTTTGTATGCACACGCATGAAGGTATTTCACCTTCACAAGGTTTTTCATGTAGTTTTTCTATCAGAAAGATGAATTCACGGATTTTACGACGCATATGCATTGTAAAACTGCTTTGCAAATATTGAAAATCTCCGGTGTTCTCAGAAATCAATTTGTTTTTACAATGGCTATCATTTAAGGAATGAGAGTAATGAAGACAATTCTTAGAATGCTCCAAATTGGTGTAATTTTTACGGACATTATGTGAGAAAAACTCTGGTACTGTTAGTACAGCACAGCCTTACCCCTCTCCAGGTACGCAAGTAACCCTGAGCGATGTAAGTACAAATTACTGCTACTTTTTCGCCCGAAACTCATTACGAAACTTTTTTTCTTACCAACAGTTTCGTTTTCAAAACAGGAAATAGTTTTATCCTGATTACACAATAATATCGGTTTTAACGACTTGAACTTGAAAATTTTTGTCCATTGTATGCCAGCTGGCAGTCATTTTGACGAAGTCACTTTACGTCCTGCCATGTTTAGGTGATTCAATGAAGCGGACCCAAGACGTGTATTTGTCATTGTCTCCATTTGTACAGCATTTTAAAATTCACAAACGATTTCAATGTTGTGGTATTCACTTTGTTTTTTCCACCGCTTTATGCCATTTTAAAGTCATTTTAACAGCTCTTAGACCACTTTTTCCACCCTTGTTCAAGCATGCCTGCAACATGTCCCTCCATACTCCATATTATATAATATTGCCCGAGCATGTTTTTTGCAACATTACTTTACTTACCTCATACTGTTTTAAGGTTTTATTGTTCTTTTTTCATATGCCATATAATTAGAGCTGAGGCAAGGTAAAACAATAACAGTTGTCATACACCTCGTCGTCTTCCGCCTGTTTATAGCGTTGCAAAATACAAGGCTGTAAAATCTCCCGAAAAGTTTCTTTCTGGGAAAGAGTGCCTCATGCTGATTTATAAGGGGCTCTCATATTACTTGTTCCCTAATATATGATATATTTTGCAATACTTGAATCATTAAAGCCCAAAAAAGTTATAGTTTGGGTTTGTCAATGTCAAACATTTTTAATGTTGGCCCATTAGAGGAACGTAAACCGACCAGCCTTCTTTTAGCACAATTGGCAGGTCTAAAATATTATTGCAAATGTAAATATAGTTTTTAGCATTATTTCTGCTATTCAGAGTTTCCCATATTTTGTATAAAAAAAATATATTGCATAGCTCATGTTATTCTTTTATGATTTTATATTTTATGTCACAATGCTATACAAAGTATGTATGTATTAAGTTGCAACGTATATTTTGAGACGAAGTGCAATGACAGAACAAGAAAGAACAGTTGCGGTTTCAAAATGTTGCTGCTGTTATGATTCTGCATCTCTCGATGAGGATGTTCTCAAAAGTGACAACTTCACAAAGAAGGCAATGTCCTAGAATGGAATGCAGATGTATGCGCAATCCCTACTTTTTCCCTTCTAAGAAGAAATCCTTGTTTCATGGAATTGTAAAGAATGCATAAAACCAAACCGAAGCATACACATTCCATACAAATGATTCAACCGTCATCTAGTCTAACTGCCATGTTTTAGTTTACATGAGGAATTTATAACTTTGTTCAACACTTCACTTCATTTTCGGGCTTACTGAAGAGTTTCAAATCAGTCCAAAATAGGAAATGCTCCTGGGGGATTGTTGTAATCAAATCAGGGTAGATGGACTGGCAACTGCAGCCAAACAGTCAGCAACCAGTTGAAACTTCGTTCCTTCCGAGTTTCTTTATCTGAACATAAAAGAATTGATTTGGATTCTAGAAGTGTGAAAAAATTATCTAGACTTTTCGAGAAGAGATTACCAAACAACCACCTTATTATGCTGGTCAATCAAAGCTGATTAGTGTAAACGTCAAAATCGACGCTCTAACCAGATACGATGATGATATGCGCTTATCACTGACATCATCTTTGTATCTTGAAGGACTGATAATCCCGCATTATGCATGTTAATGTTAATACTGTTTTGCATGCATTGGTCAATGCTTGGTATAGCGTAATATCTTGAGATGATCGTCTGAGCTTCTGGAACCACTTTCCTTCAGACGATACTTATATTGCAAGTCAACTTTCCCCGTGTTTTTACTGCACTAGACGCTTTATTTAGAGTTGAAGCAAACCCAAATCAAGTGCCTATACAGTAATAATGTTTTTTTCCTCGCAAAAGTTTGATGATATAATCAACTAGCATGGTTTGCGAAAATATCCTCCTTCTCGTATCACCAACCATATTTATACTTTTTGCGTGATGAGTGGGTGGACGGAACCAAAAATAAAATATATTTTTGGTAAGTAAGTTCGTTCTTTTTTGGTTCAAAAAGTTTGAAACATGCGGAAACTTTCTACCTTAGGGAAGATGGAGATACATACATATCGAAACCTGAAGCATGTTTTTGAGGAAAAATGCCATAAAATTTGGGAAGATGTCTCACAAATGATTTACAAAGAAGGTACCAAAACACTTGAGAAGAATGCGCAATAGATTTGCTATGTAACAAATGATCTAAGCGTGTGGGTCATTACATCAGGTTTATGGCCGCGAAAGCTTAATGTAATTATGTGTTGGCACAAGAATGCATTTTCCAAAAATAAACTGTTTTCTTATGTAAGAAATTACGTGAGAAGTGACATATCGAAGTTTATAGACGTTACAGTAATAACACCCTTCATTATAGATCTATTCTTCCTTTTTTTGGTGGACGACGAAAGTAAAGTTAATGTTTTTTGAAGCTTGTGTATTACTGTATTACCTGTAATTTATGATTCTACCAGGTTTACCTGGCAGATGAACGTAAAAAAGAAAAGGAAAGATAATCTTAGCATGAAAGGGGTTGGATACTTTTTTTGAGCTGTTGCAATTAAAATTGTGGTTACAACTAAAAAACCAACAACTTTATGTCGTGGTAAAAACAAAATACCACGTGAAATTGTTGGTGATGTAACGGTGAAAATATGTGAGCGTATGAATTTAGGTGCTTTTTTGCAGGATAAAGTTATAATCAGTCCGGGTCCACAAGGGACTGATTACTGCTTGTATTCAAGTTTGCCAAGAATATACAGTTTGAGAACATTGAACTGTCCTTTCTATTTTTTGCGAATTTAAAATCAGCCAAAACAAGTAATATATTTCCTGGTTTTACGATAAGCTGGAAACAAAACAGGATTAGAGATAAGAAAACCATCCCATTTGCTATGAAATTAATAGCTAGATAGTTTTAGCTTTATGGCAAAAAAAAAATCATAAGCTATGATTTAACCGGGTATTACTTCCACTTGCAATATTTTTGAAAAATCATTACGAGTGTTTTAGGACCCGGAGTGAGAAATTAAGAAAAGTCCATTCAAGCGTTTGGCTCAGGAGAAAACACTTTGTTTGATGTGTGTATGTGTATCTTGGAAGCAGGGATCCTTCAGCGTTTCTCATAAATCCATATCACTCTTCATAGATTCTGTAATATTCCGAAAATCAGTTAACTGAGGCAAATATTTTAGTCGAAAACACAGTATTGGCATTGTCGAATGAAATGTTATATATTTTATATTACCTAATTCTACTGAAGTGAGCATATTTTACTCGTACGCAAGAAGCCAACTAAACTGACTTGACTGGCATAATTTAACTGCATTTGAAATTGCATTAGAGAACAACAGCAATAATTCAGGAGAGACTCAATGTTTGCAAGAAATTACAAACAAATTAAACAGGTTAGTTGTAAGCGTTGTAAATAACACTTTCGATTTTATTTTCCACTGTCTCCCAACATTATAGCTCTTGCAGATATTACTTTATGGCTAGAAATAGTAATCATAGGTTTTGAGTTTTCAAGTCCCAATGGTAAAACAGTATAAACTGTATAATCTATTCTATTCTAGATATGTTTCTCTTTAAAGCAGTCAAACTGTATACTTATAGATTTGCTTTCTCATATATATTTTTCATTGTTTAAAAAAATTAAAACCGTCCATCCAAGTGCAAGTGTTTTACCACCTGTCAATTAGCTATGATCACTGTTTACGACCAGAAAATTACATGGCCAACTAAAAGTAAACGTAGAAAAACGATGGAAGTCTTATTCCTTTGCGTATAAACATAGACTGTTCATTTTTAAATCCTTCGTCCATCTCGCTTCGACACTTTTTTTTTGTAATATCCCCAAGAATGTTGAATATACACAACAGTTTTTTTTCTTGTTGAAGACACATAAAAAATATCTAGAAATACAGATAATTTTCCAATGCCACTGATGATGTGAAAGAGTACGTCTGACGCTTGAAGGTACTATTAACCTTAGCTGATTTTTAACACGTTTTTCAACCTTTTCTCTCTGGAATTACTGTTTCTTTTCTTGACTCAAGCTGAAAATCTAAGTAGCAAGGCTGATTTTATATAGCTTAACTAGAACAAAAAATATCTTCCTCATATGCATAATCACACAAGTGCTCACAAGATGATTTACTCGATTCCTATCATAGAAAAACTCGCATTGATTATCTTGATTTTTCATCTTTTGAATACATTAAGGAAACTGAGCGAGTAAATTTAGTTGCAATTATGCTTATAGAACAAGAGAATCCATATAAAACTAACTTGTATGCTTTCACAGGTACTCTTATATTACTGTAAGGAGTCTCCTGTCTTCTTGTACTTTTCCAGTACTGATTCCACCCGTAATTGATTTTTAGATATGAAACCATGAGTAAGTGTAATTCTTCCTCTGCTGCTGTGTTTAATCAACATTTTCAATTTCCCTTTCAGGTGTACGTTGATTTTTTATTCTGATGGAAATAGAAGAATGAATCAGTGAAAAAAAACTACGCTCACGTGTATCAACTCTAAATGAACATGGCATTTTGTGGTACTATCAAAGTTTATTGTCGCTAAACGTTACACCGCGAATATTTCTCGTGAAGGTCTAGTGTAATGAATGTAAAGAGCACTCTGTTGGTGGTACATATTTTGAACTGATTGGATGCTCTGATCTGGCGTCACTGTATTTTCCATTGTTATCACCATTATGTCCATTTATAGATCAGTTAAATAACATCATTACCACCAAAAGCCTTGGTTGAATAAGTGGATTAAATGAGAGGACCATAAAAAGAGTGCATCTTGGGAGACTGCAATGAGTGCAAAAATGCAAGAGTAATTGTAGGCGAGGGCATGCCGATTCAAGCGCTTTGTAGCCATTAGCATGAAGATGTTTTACTTTCTTATAGAGGTTTTATATAAACACCATTTTCTGTTGTCAAATCATAGACATAAATAACAATAACGCACGCATACTTTTAATTACGAGATTTTTAAAGAGAGAAACTATGTATGGCCAAAATGAAGTTTTGTAATATCATGTCACTTTCAGATGCATTAACAAGTTCACAGTTCAAAGAGCTAGATTGAAACGTGCTGTTTTGAAAATGATTAAAAATTGGTTGTAACTTGACCAGTGCTAAAACACATCCATTTGCAAATTTTCATGTAAAAATCCGAGGTAATCACATATTAACTCTGACTTGTCTAAATTATCTTTACAAATTACACCACGTTAAGAGGTCTTTGCCTTTTAGCTTGACTTCACGCAAAAGTTTAACAGGACACCAGGTGAAGCACCTAGGAAAACGTAAAATATGCGTTTGTAATGATTACAAGTGGGATGGAATTCTGTTTGAAAAAAAATATATGAATTAGAAAAAAAAATCCAATTTAGAAAATACCCAAACATAAACCATCAAAACCACGCGATAATATTTTTCCGTTGACCATTGTTTGATAATTTTATGGATGTGTGTCTTCTTCTCCTTCTAACTAAACTATAAATGAACTGTGTCTAAAACAAGATGAGATTTTTGCTAAGAAGCTGTTCACCACAAATTCACGCTGTTCAAATAAAATTTATTACAATTTTACGTGCAACTTTGCAAAATACACCGGGTATTTTGTCGTCCACAAGTCTATTTAAAAAAATATCTGCAACCCGTTTAGGATTTCGATGGAATTTACTGATTAAGCCAGGTTGCACTTCACATACCGACCTGACCATTTTTTGTCTCTTGCACGTACACTTGATAATTAAGTCATTTGGCAAGTTTTAGCAAGTGTTTATCAAAATGGCTGGTTAATTGGACGATAAATATAAATCCCAAACTCGCCAGCATTATTTCAGAGGGGACGTGATTTTTATTAGAAAACAAACTAGGCTTGGCTTTCCAAAGTTGTTGCTTTTATCGAAATCCGTGTCTGGCAGTCAGACTACTTTTCGAGATGTCCTGCCGAGAAGCATATAAATATTATGTGATCGAGGATACAGATTCAGACGATTAGACTCAGTGTAATTGTCATTTTTTTGGTAAAGTTATAGTATAATGATATGCACTAGTCGTGTGTCCTTGTACAGAGAGAAAAGAATCTCTTTTTAAAATGTTCACTTTACATAAAGTGTTGGTAAAAATTATGACAAATCTGTTAAACAATACATAGCAATTTGTTTTCTGTCTGGTATAAAATTATCTTTGCTAAGGTATGCATCTCATGGCTAAAGTGTAAACCTGTGTAGTCACTCACATACAGAGAGAAAAAGAATCTCTTTTTAAAATGTTCACTTTACATAAAGTGTTGGTAAAAATTATGACAAATCTGTTAAACAATACATAGCAATTTGTTTTCTGTCTGGTATAAAATTATCTTCGCTAAGGTATGCATCTCATGGCTAAAGTGTAAACCTGTGTAGTCACTCACCGCTAATTAATTAAACAAAGCTCATAAGCAATTATCATTTTAACGCTTTATTACAGCATCTTGTTCTTTTGCTCTTTTTCCCAAGAACTTTTTTTTCTCTTGCTGTTTCTCTGGTTTGGTAGTCCTAAATTGAGTGACACGATGAGTCACAGTGATAGTCTCGATTATTCCTTTGAGATATGGACAACATTTTCTTCCGAAAAGAAAATTGCCGCTAAAAATCCACTACGAAAAACTCCTGACAAGATAGAATCGAAAAAAATATGAAATACTTCTCACCTCCAAAAAAAAATCACAATTTGAAATCCGAATCCCCACAAGCTTCATTTCCATTGTTGGACATTTATCATGATAAAGAATCTCNAAAAAAAATCACAATTTGAAATCCGAATCCCCACAAGCTTCATTTCCATTGTTGGACATTTATCATGATAAAGAATCTCGCGCGGTACTTTATTTTTCTGCTGCCTGCCCATTTGGATGTCTGAATGACGAGATTCACTCAATTTTACATGGATCCTCCTGACTATTTTCTAATCAGATTTGATCCAATCTCATGTCTATGAGCTGAGAATGGGAAAAAATGAAAATGAGGAAGCGCACGGTTTTACATATACCAGCATTTTGGCGTGGTTTTGTTGGTCGTGAGGCTCACTAAGTCTTAATCTGATCGGGTTTTATCAATTTTTTTTTTGCTGTTGCGTATGAATCTATTAAAACAATATTTATGAATGCTGCATTTCTTGGTTGATTAAACTCGTGCCATGTGAGGATGTGCTCGCTCCCAAATAAATCATTGATTTTCATCTTGTCTCCATATTGTTCATCATTAACTATGACTTTTTTTGTTTTCTAACTCATCTTAATGCATAAAACATCTACAGTTGTCACTT
The DNA here is from genome assembly GCA_036561885.1 of Salina celebensis. NCBI lineage: Eukaryota > Metazoa > Arthropoda > Collembola > Entomobryomorpha > Paronellidae > Salina > Salina celebensis. The sequence continues at coordinate 14,662 of JAAXOA010001557.1, forward strand.
TTTTTTACATCCTTGACCGTGACAGGCATTCTTTGATGTTTAAAAAAAATGACAGGAAATATGGATGTTCTGTTTGTCTCCTGTTTAGTATCAATTAGGAAAACTATTGTTTGAAAATAAGCAAACTATGCAATGTCCTTCTTCCTGTAAGTAACAGACAAACTTAATATGTTACTAAAATGAAGAGCATCCAATACTTTAATCAGACAATCTTATTCATTTTTCATACGACAAAATGGCAGTTTATAACAATAACTCATTTCAGAGTTTTTTTTTCAGACATGGGCGGATCAGATTTCAAAATGGCGATTATCATGACGGCTCCTTTTTAATTGCTCAGATTGAGTTTTGTAAAGCTCGTGCCATGGACGTCTATTAATATATTGTCTGTCTTGTATACAAATTGCATACAAACTTAGGAGGATGGTCAAACAGAAATTTCGATTTGTAGAACTATCTTCACCGTGATCTTTCAGCCTTTTGTGTGTCCTTGTTAGAAAATTGAGGTACTCACAATTTAAAAGGGCGACTTTTTGTTATTTAGGTCGAAAAACTAGTAACAATTGTACAGTCTAGCTAAAGTCTATTGCTAAAAATTGTTACAGCCTGAATTTCTCAGACCTCTTACTATGAAGTTTAACGATTCACAAAAGTAGTGACAATGAACAGGAATAAATATGATTTATATTTTTCTTGCTATTCATAGACACACTCTCAAGATGGAGTGGGATTTCACTACTATGCTTGCTAAACACTAAACCCCTTTGAAAACGAATTCGTCGTGAATTGCCAATTAACAAAAAGTAAAATTCATTTGTCGTTATTGTAGCATTTTTATAAGCTTTAAATATGACTGTTCATATGAACAGCGACTCTGTTTTCTTGAAAGCAAGAATACATTTCAATTTTTAGTTCCATCG
>JAAXOA010001558.1:0-15576 GCA_036561885.1 Salina celebensis
GTGTCAGGACCGGCGGAACAAGACAAAAGAGCAACTATTTCACTAGTGAACATGACTTAGCAATCTATAAAAAAGAGTTCAATCGTAGGAGTATTTTAGGAAGTAATATTTTGTAGGTTTTATGATAAGTTGTGATAAAAACAATTAAGAATTAGACAAAACAATATCTGTGACGAGAATGTGGCATGTTAAAATTTTTTGTAAGTGTGCAAAATGCTTGTGTGAAACATTTTAATTTTATTTTCAGTTTTATGAATTACGTAGTTAGTAGAATGTTAACAGTATTTCCAAGCATAACTAATACCTAATTGCGCATCTTTTTTTTTGGGATTTTCCAAACAGCAAATTAACTTGATTCGTACAATGTCGCTCGGAGAGTTGAAGATTCAACGGCCAGCTCCACGATTCAGTGGAACTGCTGTGGTGGACGGCCAGTTTAAGGAAATTAGCTTGGACGACTACAAAGGAAAGTACCTGGTTTTCTTCTTCTATCCATTGGACTTGTAAGTTTACAATCTAAAAGTGCATTATTTGCCAGAATGAGTGAAACCGTATTTGTAATATTTTACTTGTTTTGTGTTTGTCAACAGTACTTTCGTCTGCCCAACTGAGATCATTGCATTTTCGGATCGCGTCGAAGAGTTCCGCAAGATTGACTGCGAAATTGTTGCTGCTTCAACCGACTCGCATTTCTCTCATTTGGCTTGGTAAGTGGGAGTCACAATGAACTAATGTAACTAAGAATACATATTCTCTGATTGGCTGTAATGTAAAGTAAAATATTGAAAATGTTTCTCTTCCTAATCAGGGTCAACACCCCACGAAAGGAAGGAGGCTTGGGCAAGATGAACATTCCACTGTTGGCCGACAAGACTGGCGATATCTCTAAAGCTTATGGTGTCTACAAGGTACATCTTCAATATTTGTGAGTTAGACTGTTTAATTAAGTAAAATATTGCAATGGATTCCCTGTTGTTGGTTTAGGATGACTCTGGTATTGCTTACCGGGGTCTCTTCATTGTGGACGGAAAACAAAACCTTCGTCAAATCACCATCAACGACTTGCCTGTCGGTCGTTCTGTGGATGAAACCTTGCGTTTGGTTCAGGCATTCCAATTTACGGATAAGTATGGAGAAGGTATGTATCCAACTAATGCTATACTGACAACACGATAATCCCCTCTTAGAAATTAAAAGAATCTTCGGGTCATTTTAATGTAGTCTGTCCTGCTGGATGGAAACCAGGACAAAAGACAATCAAGCCCAGTGTCGAACAAAGCAAGGAGTTCTTCAAGGAACAGTAAAACTAACAGCAAGACAAACATCTCTACTTTCCAAGTCAATATATTTAAAAATGTAACTAGAAAAGAACATTGGGTCATTTTTTGGTGGATTTTTGCATAAAATTAGATTTCTTGCTAGAAAACTTCCTATTATCCTTGAAAGAATCAAAAAGATACCTGATCAATACGTTTTAAAACTATTTATCTGTTACGAAAAGCATTTTTTTGTCAAACAAAACCGAAGATCTTGTTATGTGATGATGGATGAAACAATAAAAAGGTGTCACTAATATTATAATGTTGTATCTGCGTTTCGTTTTTTTATTAATTATTTACATAAAAAAAACATTTGAAGCTCATACAGTTCAAAAACCCCTACATGACAGGAACAACCTTGTCTCATCTTGTAGCATTTCATTTTTACTCAGGGTGCATGGGGGCTTGTTCATATCTAACTGGTGAACGTGTCGTCCATCCGACATGCTTCCTGTCTCATCATTTTGTACTCATACATGCGTTATGAACGGCACCCACTGGCTACTACGTCTACCTCATGTGTTTTGTTTCACTTTTTACCATACGCAGACGCGGAGGATCCACCGGACGATTTTTTCACAATAAAAGTGTGACCGTTGCTTTGAGAGCTATGAAAAGGTAACCACAGCAGTTCTGCACAGGTTGGTATCAGAACAAAAACGAAGTGAACTAGATTGAATCGACAAGTCGTCGATTTTTCTAGTTGTTAATTTGGTTCTAGTTTAATTTGCATGTTTTAATGAACAAAGAAAGAAGAGGGATTTAGTGTGAATGTTTAAGTGCCCAGAATTTTAGTTGTCTTTTCTCCACCGAGCGAGATAGTAGGTTAGAAGTTCAGGTGGACAACGGTTTTAAGTATAAGTGGCTTAATATTTATTGGAGAACTAAAGACTAAGCAAGTGATCGAAGTAATCGGTGAGTTTAGTATTTTGATTGTTTGTCTGTCGTTCTTATTTATTTAAACGTATCATAAAAAAGTGTTTTTGAACATTTTCAGATCAAAATGAGTGACACTGATGACTCTCCCATTTTAGTGAGGAAGAAGAAGGTGTACCGTCGAGTAATCGAAGACGACTCGACCGAATCTGAAGCAGAGTTGGCACCTTGTACCTCCGAAGAAGATGACGAAACCCTCGATAGAGATAAATCGGAGAATGTGATCGTTGGAGATTCCAGTGATGATGAAGAAGTCATTCCGGACTCCTTTGCAGAACCACTTGAGACAGGCGGAAATGTTGAAGCCAATCGATCTACGGGAAGTGAAGGACGTCTGTCAAACAAAGCAGCAGCAGCGTCTGGCGACACCACAGCCGAAATTTCCTTCGATGAGGCGACGAACGAAGCACCTGCTGCTGTGGTCACTCCCGAGGTGGCCAACACATCAAGACCATCCAGCGCAGCAAAGAAAGTAACTCCACCGACCGGTCAAGCAATGAAAACCTCTACACCAACCACTGTGGGAGCTGACGGCCGACAACCTGTAAGAACGAAAACAATTTAATTCATTTAATTAATTTTTTAAATAAATGGATATAAACGAAGCTAAAATAAATTGTTTTATTATAGGCTAGATTGGACATAACAGCGATTCCCAGTTCTGGACTGCACTACAACATGACTGTGATGGGATCAGCGTCGGACGAATCACCAGACATTTCTCCAGGAATTGCAACCTCTTTTCGGCAGCATCGTTATAGACAAAAAACACCTGGCTCATCCTCTGATGACGTTGAAGACGACCTCATCGCAAACCTTGATCAAATTACACTAAGAGGGGCTAAAGATTTTGCTTTCAAATCAAAATCTAATGCCATGCGCCGTGAACAAGGTGCCGCAGCCAGGGACTTTTTCGATGATGAGGCTGACGAGGACAACGACTTATCCGCTAACTTCACATTCAGTGGCTCAAACGATTCTGACGATGATGTAATACCTGTGCACTATACAGCCCAAAAGAAACCAGTTCCGGAAGTTCTTACCATTGACGATTCAGAGGATGACCTGCAAAATCTAACAGCAAAGTTCAACAAGATTCCATTGGGAACCAAGAAACCAGTTGAACAGCCTAGAAAGGCCATTTTTCTTAATGAGCCCCCTCCAATCGAGAAGAAAACGTACTCTTACGATCCCACCAACGCTAGGCATCAAGAATTCTATGGAGATGTTCAGCGGACAGTTACCAAACTCGCAGAAATCATCGAGAATATGCCTATGCCCGACGATGAAAACAAACAAGAAGAGATTGCTCCTAAGGGACTAGTCAAGCTGTTCGACCATCAGCTCTATGGCTTACGTTGGCTCAGTTTCCGGGAAAGGGAGTTTCCATATGGAGGAATTCTTGCTGATGAAATGGGTAATTAAAATGTTGACTTTTTTAATAATTCTAATCTATAAATAATATGTGGTTTGACTTTGGTACATTTGCTTACTTTTCCTTTGTTGTAATTTTTCGTCAGGTCTGGGAAAAACGATCATGGTGATCGCTTTGATTATGCATTCAAAGCAGAGGCTTCTAACGGATGATGAAAACTGGATTGACTCTGATGACATCAGAAACTGCATCCCATCGAAAACTACTCTGGTCGTGTGTCCCGTAGGCTGCATCATGCAATGGAATGATGAGATCAATTCTAAGGGCAAAGGTCTTCGTGTGTATCTTCATCACGGACCTCAGCGAACAACCTCTGCTGCCCAGCTTGCCCAGTATGACGTCGTCCTATCTACTTACGCCACCATTGCAGCTGAAATTCCGAAGGAAACTTCTACCAAAGCTAGCCGAAGGAGCAGTCCTCTGGAGAGGCTTTACTGGCGTCGAGTCGTACTTGATGAGGCGCATGCAATTCGAAATCCAAAAACTGTTGGAGCTCAGGCTATCTGCAAACTGAAGGCTCGTCATAGATGGGCCGTCACTGGAACTCCAGTGCACAACCGACCCGAGGACTTCTACAGTATGGTGAAGTTTCTTCGGATGAACCCCTTCGATGACCCCAAAGTTTGGGACTTCTGGATCGGAATGAAGAGTGTAAAGCGTCAAGATGCGCAACAACGTCTCACAATCGTGGGAAAATCCCTTATTCTTCGGCGCACTAAGAAAGAAGTGGAGGATGCGGGTGGCAACGTCAAAAAGATCCCTCCCAAGACAATCGAGACTGTCGAGGTGGAGCTCAGCGTTGAAGAGCGAAAAGTCTACGACTACCTGTCTATTTTTGCCAAAAAGATGTTCAACAAGTTTTTGGAAAACAAAGAAAATGCTGATGGACGCGTGGTCGAGTTGAATCGAGCTGCAAGTTTGTTCACCACGCAAGGTCACAAAGAAATGCGGCAGAACAAGAAGAATTCTAGCGATGATGATCTTCCTCAGGATATCAAGTTTGCTCAGCTCTTTGCTTTGCTCTGCCGTCTCCGTCAGTGTGCCGTGCTTCCTTATTTAATTCACACGATGCTGGAGGAGGAGGAAATCGATGAGGATGTTTCGTTCGACGAAGAAAATGCTGAACACACAATATCCAAAATCAATCCAATCTTTGATAGAATGTATTTGTCAACAAAATTCATTCGGGTTAGTTACCTCATAAGTTACTTCCGTTTTCTTTGGAATTTGACCAATAACAGTACAACTTATGCCTATTTTGATTTCAGTTGCTTGAGGACTTGGAAACCATTCGCTCGGAAGCCATACAAGAGGAGCGTTCCATGGATAAAGTTGTGATTATATCCTCATGGACATCTACCTTGGACATTCTTTACCAACATCTTCGGAAGCGGCGTTTCTCCAGTATTTTCATCACTGGAAGGGAGAATACCCAAGATCGCGCTGACAATATGAAGAAGTTCAACAATTACCCAGACAAATATCACATTTGTCTCCTTTCACTCATGGCTGGTGGAGTCGGTCTAAATTTAGTGGGTGGTAATCATGTATTCTTTCTTGAGCCCCACTGGAATCCTCAGATGGAACTTCAAGCCCAGGATCGTTGCCATCGTTTTGGTCAAACCAAAAACGTTGTCATCCGAAGGTAATTTTTTAACTTAACTAAGATATGAGCCAGTATTTATCTTAATCAACAGTTAGCAGTAATGTGTATTTTTCATTATGTCTCTAGATACATCTCGAAAGAAACCGTTGAGCAAAGAGTTTTGGAACTCCAGGAAAATAAGCTCAGTCTCGCCGAGTCAGTCATCAGCAGCGCAGCCCGTAAACGTGGTGGCGGTCTCTCCATCCCACAGTTGAGGGCGTTATTCACTGGTTGATTTTTTAGTTAATTACTATTTGACACAAGTTAGAAATATTTTAAACGCATTCTTTTTTTTGCACTATCAACAATTTAAGTATTATTTGTTGTCCACGTGTCTACTGTTTCGAAAAATCATGTCGTCGTTCTCTAGTAAGCAATTCTCTTTGATCTTAATTAGACTGTATTTCCCGGTAAATGGATACTGTAACATTTTAATCGCAAACGATCCTTTTATTTTTATGGAACATAACATTTAAAAAAAATAATATAAAAAACTCACATAAAATAAAAGCGATCTAGAAAACGAGTTAAAAATCCCAGCTTGTTAAAATGCATTTCCATAGCATCATGTTTCCTATCTCCGTACTTCGAAACCCTTTCCATAAGGCAGCTAGCTTCACTACAAAGAAAAACCACTTTTGGGGGAAGACATTCATCTCTCTAGCTTCATATCTTCCTGTGTTACTCCTTGCGTCTTCTCAGAGAGAACTCCGTTGTTTTTTCATACTTCACAGGGATACAACTCCAGCTCTCAAACCTGTAGATTCTTAAACCATCTCTTGTACAATTTGCTTTTGTATCCCTCTTTACAACCAAAGCCACCGGCTGACGGACAATATTTGTTGAAGTTCCACTGCAAAATTAGTTACGTTTCATACTAAACCAATCACAGTTTCATAATTCCTTTTTCCAAGCGAATGACAAATTTTCCAGAAAGAGTTTTACTCTTGTCTGGGGAAATTTGTTGTTGTGGGTCGAGTTTTAGGAAACATTTTATTTTAAAATGGGGTCGAATAAAATAGTCTCATATTTTTATGACTCAGACGTTGGAAACTTCCATTATGGAATGTCTCATCCTATGAAGCCTCATAGATTAGCAGTCACACACAGTCTCGTTCTTAACTATGGGCTGGACAAGAAAATGCAAATATTCAGACCCTATCGAGCCAGTGCTCATGACATGTGCAGGTTTCATGCTGACGAGTATATTGAGTTTTTGCAAAGAGTGACACCACAAAATATCCAAGGATTTACAAAGCACTTGAGCACCTTTAATGTTGGCGAGGATTGGTAAAAAATACAAATTGCGAACTTATAATTGGTTAATTGTCTAAGTGTCTTAATCTTTTATTTTCTTTTTCTTGTAGTCCAGTGTTTGATGGATTGTTTGACTTTTGCTCGATGTATACTGGAGCATCTCTGGAGGGTGCTGTCAAGTTGAACAACGAAAACTGCGACATTGCTGTTAATTGGTCAGGAGGACTTCATCACGCAAAGAAGACGGAAGCGTCGGGATTTTGTTATGTTAACGATATTGTGATTGCTATTCTGGAAATGCTTAAGTAATTCAGTTCTAAAATCATAAAAGTTGTGTTTCTTTATGGCTGGGCTAACTTGACTGTTAATTTCTGATGATTAGGTATCATCCACGTGTTTTGTACATTGACATTGACATCCACCATGGTGACGGAGTTCAGGAAGCGTTTTATCTAACTGACAGAGTGATGACAGTGTCATTCCATAAATATGGAAATTTTTTCTTTCCTGGGACTGGAGACATGTACGAAGTTGGGGCTGAGAATGGGCGATATTATTCATTAAATGTCCCGCTAAAAGAAGGAATTGATGATTTAAGCTATGAACAAATTTTCAAACCGGTTATTCAGGCAAGGTTTTATAAATATTACAGTTCCTTATGTGAAAGTTATTTTTAATCAGAGGAAGATGATCATTACAATTATTAAAATATCCACAGAGTGTTATGGACTTTTACAGACCGACAGCTATTGTTCTTCAGTGTGGTGCAGACTCACTAGCGAATGATAGGCTTGGATGTTTCAGTTTAACAACTAAAGGTCATGGGTACGTCAATGCTAGTGAAATATATGAACTTGAAAGAACATTAAACAAATGGAACGATAAACTCATTTTTACAATTTTGGTTCTGCCTTAGGGATTGTGTTAAATTTGTCAAGGAACTGAATATTCCTCTTCTCGTACTTGGAGGAGGTGGGTACAAAGTCAAGAATGTGGCTCGCTGCTGGACCTACGAAACTTCGCTCCTGGTCGATGAATCTATCAATAACGAACTGCCCTACAGTGGTAAAGATCCTGTAGTAAACTGTGTTAAATTTTATTTATGCATACGTATTTGGCTTACTTTAATGTATTTTGTTCTTTCTTTTACATTTAAACAGAATATTTTGAGTATTTCTCTCCTGATTTTACTCTTCACCCAGAGCTGATTAATCGTCAGGAAAATGCCAACTCTAAGCAGTACCTAGAGCTTATTGTGAGACACGTTTGTGACAATCTTAAACTATTACAGCATGCGCCAAGGTTAGTGTAAAATTTTTCCCACAGAATTCGATAATTAAGATTTTACCATTTTTAATGTATATTATTCTACCATAGTGTCCAGCTTCAAGATGTTCCGTCTGACGCTCTCAGTCTCGACAACATTGAAGAAGGCAACCCCGACGAAAGATTGTCTCAAGCTGACGAAGATAAGCGTATCGACCACGTCAGTGAGTTTTATGACGGTGACAATGACGTTGACGAAATGGAAACTAAATGAACCATAATTAAAAACGCAGCTTTTGTCCTCGATTACCCCTATCAATCTCCAGCAGTAATTCCAAAAAATTAAATTAGGTGCTAAAACCAATGAATAATTTTCCTGTGTGTTAAACTGCAGCCCTCATGGAACCCAAATATAATTTTAAAACTTTACAGTATACAAGCAGGGTGATGGATTACGTCCAAAAAATGTTATATCAAAGAAATCTAATTGAGTATATTTAGAGTACAGACACATCTAAGATTTACCTAATGATAGTCTACATCTCGTTCCTTTCTCTGAACTGATTGCCAAATATCTGACTGGTCTATCTGAAACAAAACGAGTCACGTAAAAAATTCTTCCGTTTTTTATTACAACCGGTGGTCTACCGGACCTGATTGTTAACTTCCATAAACGGCAGAAATGAAACAACTAATCAATGCACTCTAGAAGGTTTTGTGTTAAAAATAAGTCCAAGTAGATTAGCTATTTTAACTACTTTTATCTATTTGATCTCTAGGCAAACTAGTGTATTTTCCCAAACTGTCAAGTTACCAGTGTACTAATAGATTCTTTTTTTGTTTTATTACTATTATAACGTTTTGTGATTTTCTTTCGCTAAAAGACTTTTGTTATAACAATATTATGCTTCCAAACTCCGCGAAATGAATTAAGTTTCAAGTCAAACATGATTTTGGTACATAATTGTAATAATTACTTTCGATCTCATACAATACCGACTGGATAAAAACAGATCTACATATTATTTTTTAAGAAAACTTTTTTTTTTCATTACGACTGTTAGCAATTTTTTATAAACTTGAGTAACTGATTGTCTATGAATATTTAACTGTCACAATTTTACATGGAAACTTTAATGTAACTGATCAAGTAAACGTTCATTATGGAATCTCTACCTAGAATATTTTCTGTCTGTAAAACGTTTCTATAAAATGTTAATGCAATCGAAAAGAATGAATAAATCAAAACCATTCATCGATTCGATTAAATACCCAGTGCACATCATGTTACAAAGATTTCGCTGATTTATCTGTTAGAATTTGCGTGGGTTGCAAAAAAATGCATACCAGAACAAGGCAAGGTTAATAATTTAGTTGCAGCTGTGCAAACACTACCAACAAAACCCCTATTTTTCTATATCATCATCATCTTCCACAAAGAAACTTTTGCAACAACCTCGCCCCAACAATTGTCCTCTAACAATGAAGCAAACAATAGCTCATTTGGGCTGTTTATAAACATTGATCTTCCCTAACGGAAAAGGAATGTGTACAGTATGCATGTAATAAGAACCATTTTTTATACAGGAAAAACTGTTTGAAAAAGACACTATGGCCTTTTGCGTTGCACATAGGAAAAAACCATTATCTCACCAAAGATTTCCTACTTTCTCCTGGGTTTGTACATACAACATGGTTTTGTGGTTTTTCTTTTAAAAATATACAAACTGACCAGACCAGATCCATGGCAGCGAGCGTTTTTGTCCACCATCTCTGAGTCTATAGGCTGGGAGGGAGCAACCCAGCCAAACTCTGCCTGGAAAAAGGTTATAAAAATGAGAGAACAGCGAGGTATTGCTTTTTTTTACAATCTATTATGCAACGAATGGAAAGTTGAGCATGATCACAGGAGACGAAACCAGGCAGAGAAAGATCCTCTCCTGTATAACTTTCTCCGGAGAGGAAAAAAAATCAATAAGCTGCATAAAAAGGCTATGAGAATATAGAATGTGTGGGAGCATACTCTGAATGCTTTTTGGCTAGTATGGTAATTTAATATGAACTTGATAAGGAAGGAAAGCATATGACAGGTGAAAAAAGTAGAGATAAAAAAATTAACCCGTTTTTTTCTTAGGGTGGATTTTGTGAAAAGATTTTTTTAAACAGCTTAAGTTTAAAGTTTAAAAGAATATATTTATAAGTGAAAGTGTGGTGAAAACATCTTAAAGTATGGCAGATAGTGAGTTTGAAGAATTTCGAAAATATTTTGATAGACTTCCGCAGTACATTAAGGCTCCTGCGGATTGCTATACGTAAGTAAAAACCAAAAAGATTAAATGTCATGATATGCCCTTTTGAAAAAAAAATGATAAGTTTACAAGACATTTGTGGGGAAAGTTCCCCAGAGAAAAAAAAAATGTATGTATGAAATTAATGGAAAAAAAGTACAAGGAAATGTTACAAGTGAATATTTATGTTTAAAAATTTCAGGCTTGTTCATAGTATTGACTTGGACGATGAGTCGCCGAATGGAAACAGTGAGAAAAAGTGCGGAGTGGGCCTTGCTGATTTAAAAGACGGGAATGGGTCTTGCCAGACGGGGACTCGTGGTGACTCTGGTGACGATGGATGCTCGGACACAATTCGGGAACCTTTTTCAGGTGATCTTCAGCTAGTGTTAAAGCGAAAGGGATGAAAAGGACAGTCCTATTGTGAAAAGGAAAAGGAGAAAACTACCAGAGATTCCGAAGACACAAGCGCGAAGATGTAAAACAAAACTTATTTTAAAATATCGCTCTAATTTCAATGTACATTGACATATAGAATTTGAAGCATAATATGAATTTTGTATCACCAGGGAAAGAGGAAAATCGTCAGGTATCCCTAGCCCAGGAAATGTCCGAAGCTGAAAAACACCCTTATCCGACTGGTATTGGAATGCTAACTGGAAACTACTCAGGAGGTTATAATGGCAGTGGCAGTTACAACAGTGGGAATATAAACAAGCATAATAGCTATGTGCCTGTGTCATCTGAGGGCAACTCTAACTCCAACACGACGAAGTCGACCCATATTCATATTGAAATTTAGCAACGGTATGCCTATGGGTAATTTCAATCACAATTTCTATCAAAATACTTAAGAAATATTGCAATGTAATTTGTTGTTTTTAACTTAAATTGGGTATTATGTGTAGACGAAGAGAGTTCACCAGATTCAGAAATGTATCCTAGCTTGGACTCGGGACACTCGACTATTCACTCAGACGACGGGAAATCATACTCTCCATTAATACCTTCAATCAATGGTAGACAAAAAGGAATCTCGAAGGAATAAAATGAAAAAAAAGTCTAAGGCTTGAAATTGTTATGAAACTTTCTTGCAGAATCATACTCTCCAGGATCTCCTTCAACGTCAGGGGTTCCATTTACTCATTTGGACATTTTGGAGGCTACTCATCGAGGTTTACACAAATTCATTCCGCGACATCATGACGAAATCGAAGTGGAGATTGGTGATCCTATTTACATGCAAAAAGAGGCTGACGACTTGTGGTGTGAAGGTACTTTATCACATTAACTATGCAAACCTTTCGCACTTTAACAACACAAGTTTGTAGACAACACAAAATTATTTTTAGGAGGTATGATTTTAATAAATATTTCTATCCAGGCGTAAATCTGCGGACTGGAATGCAGGGAATCTTCCCCTCTGCTTATGTAGTGGACGTGGACTATAACGACTTTGACCCGACAATAAACAAAGTGAAAAAGGAGCGCTATCTAATTAACTACATTGGCTCGATTGAGACCCTCTACCATAAAGGAAATGAAGTGTTGTGCCAAGCTGTCAAGAAAATATCAAGTCATGAAGGCTACGTAGCGACTCACACAAGGCCCTGCATTCTCGAAATATCTGACCAAGGAATACGCATGCTCGATAAAGGAAAACTATCTGTACAAACAATTACAGTTAAACTTTATTTCTTACTTTACATTTAGCTCTTCACACTTTTCCTTTCTTTCTCTCCTTTAGGCACATCATGTACCCTGCCATGACTACTTTTACGCGTTGAAGAACGTCTCATTCTGCGGATTTCATCCGAATGATCACCGTTACTTTGGCTTTGTGACTAAGCATCCTACCCTCAATCGTTTTGCATGTCATGTGTTCATGTCAGAAGATTCGGCAAGGCCGGTGGCTGAGGCAGTAAGGGTAAATACCCTTATCTTCTTTTAAATTTATTGCAGTAGTAGAATCCATTTGGAACTCTTAACTTAAAAATTCTCATCTTTTTGTGTTTCAGGCGTGCATTTCAACGTTTTTACCAAAAATTTATTGAAACAGCATATCCTATCGAAGACATTTATTTAGAGTGAATCACCGATAAAAATCTATAATCAAGTGCTATATAAAAACGAGGAAAGTATCACTAAATCCAATTAAAATTTTAAGTGGCAAACTAAATCTATTACTCGAGTGTTTAAAAGATTTTAAAAGAAAATCCAGAGTGAAAGTACGATAAACGAAGCGATATTTCACATTATAAAGAAAAACAAATACCCACACACCATATTTTTGTTGATGGTGACACACAACTACTCAGACAGTTTGGAAAAATCAACTTTCTTTTTACTATAAACCTAGTCGTTTAAATGTTTGGAGTGGTTTGAAACTGAAGTAGATCTTATAAACTCGGCAAATTAAGACTTGCTACGTTTACCAAGTGGTCAGAACGTTATTTGCATTTTAGTGTAAGCACAATACGTGTTTTGCTAGGAGTTTAGAGTTAAAAAAACGATGTTTAAAGGAGCAGCTAAGCTTAAACAATTTGTAGCTTTTTAGCCTTAAAAACTCGGCCAATAATTTTTGGTTTGCTTCAACACGGAAACATAAAATAACTAATGATCACACTTGTGCGTTATCATCAAAAGTGCATCTAGAAATTTGTATTCCTAGCAAGGCAGGTCGCATGTAAAATAAAATTCAGGTTGAAAGTTTCTAGTTACAGTTGCAGTAGAACATTTTAGGATGAAGAATGACAGATCACTAGCTTTTACATGTTATTAGTTAAACTATAATACGAAAAATAAGCGCTTAAAGAAAATTACAATCAAAACCATCTACTTCGGTTTGCTTGCCTTGTATCGCTAAAGGTAATTTTTTATATTTTTAGTTTCCAAGCGTTTGTTGGCAATTTGTATACGTTAGAACATTTTTGCAAAACGTGTTAGTTAAAAGCAGTTTTGTTTGTCTTAAGACTGAAAATTTTGTTACTTATTGAGGTATGTATGTGTATGTGGATTATGTTTAAATTGCATAAAAAGAAGCACTTGATGAATAGAAAAACTATTCTTTAAAAGAAATATCTTCCTGCATTATGTAAAAAGAAACTCTTCCAAAATCTGTTACTATTTAAAGGTTTAAGAACCGTCGACTTTTCTTGGAACATTTAACTCTAGATGGGACAGTGTTTGCGCAGGACAAGTGGCCAATATAAAAAAAGTGTTGTAAAGAGCAATATATAAAAACCCAATACAAGCCACAATTTCATTTTGGTCTTTGGCTTTTTGCTACGTTTCTTCCCTCAAAGAGCTTTTGCAACCAATAAGTGCATAAAACTATTTAAAAACATTCCAGAATGACAATTTTGAAAATATCAGAATCCCTGGCAGTGTTATGAGTTAATACAATGAAAAAATATCTGATGCTCAGACACAAGAATTGTTAATTAGCAGATTTTGTTGTTGAATATCCTACCAAGGAAACTCACAAGTTTTAAGTTGAGAAATCGTAACATTTTGATTTAAAACAGGAAAACGTTAGGTTCATGCTTCCGACGCAACAAAAATCTGTTTTTTAATTGAGTTTATCCGCATCATCAAGCATTAAAAGTTTTCTTTACAAAAAAATGAAACCAAAGTAATGTCAGAGATCTAAGAAAGGAATAGGTAGGTAACATAATATGTAAGATATTGATAAAATTGTATATAATTTTTCTTTTGGAAAACTAATTATTATAAGGAATTTAAATATTATTGTACATTCAAGTATGAGATGGAATTTTGATTTTGTAAAAAAGAGTATCTCCACGGACAAAAATAAAGGATTGAGATAAGTAAGAAAATAATACCATTTTGGATAGCTTTTTTTGAATGTTCATTGATAAAGCATATTTGATACCAAGCGATCCATCAAGATTCATTTTCTTCAGAGATTCAAAATTCTATCATATCATAAAATTACGTCATCGCGTAAGTTGATTATGTTGCTTACCCGGTTGCAACACGTGTTTAATTGCTTTATAACGGTTATCATCAAAATTTCCACATAAATTTATCCAGACAGGTCAACTTTCCACCGGTGACAGGTGAAATGCACATTTTAAAGAAATCTTCCAAGAAAACAAGAGCACTTAACAATGCAATTTGATAGCATGCATAAAACTTCCTGAAATATGAAGCTTGGCTTTTCTGTAGAACACACACATGAAATTGGCAAGTTCAGTAAAATCTCGCCATTATGTCAACGAGGACTCCGAGTACAATGCAGCTGGCCTATTATTTCTCCGAACTATTTCAACCAAAATTACTTAAAAGTCAATTTTTATTGCTAATGGATCCAAAAATTCACTCTATAAATGAGCGTTCCTACGTATTTAAAATATCAGAAGTTAGTTGACTGGTCAGTAAGTAAGTTTATAGCAACTGTGGCATTTTTGTGCTGTTCGACTCTTTAAAGGATTTTAAACAAATATTCACAAACAACATGGCGAGTGGAGGCGGCGCAAGCTCTATGGTAATACAAATTGTTAACTTTTAGTTATATGTAATTAGTAATTAGCCCTTTTATATACCATTCAGTATAACGGTTCGCATTCTTCTATTGGTATAGTATTAGAAGTACTCCCTTGTTACTTACGTAAACTTTGTCAGAACGCTTGAACTGAAGTTTTTCATCTCCTCATGTCTTGTTTTGATTGCTTTGTCAGTAAAACATCCTTAATAGTTTCCATCACATTATTATGGTAGTCGTTTGTTTCAGTTTTATCCCGTCACGTAGCTAATATAAACATCATCCAGAAAATATTTTTCCTATTAGTTTTCTGTTCATTTTTGTCATTTTGTATTCTATTTGAATCATTTCCACATACCTTCCTCCTATACTTTTCAAGGTCATCTCATTAAATTGGGATTACACAAGTTAGACAACTAACATAAGTAGTACCTTGTAGTAAGCAAATGCAGTGACTCAGTTTCTAAACACATTGAGCCTAGTACCACAACCAAAATGAATTCCATTGCCTTAAAAGTTTGAACTCATAGTCAACAGTTGAATCTGATATGGCCAACTGGCTGGTTACGATGAAGAAATTTGTTTACGATAACTTATCTAGAAACATTCATTTGCTTATTATATTTCATGTCGAAATATTCCAATTCCCAATTACCATTAATATCAACATGAACCTTTAACTAAGATTCCCCAAAAAAATGATAACTTTTCATCTCTCCACGATACTTGAGAGAATCAATTCCGGGGCATTGTAAGACCTCCTTTTAGTCCTAGCTCTTGACGTCTTCTACCGTATATCTCACAGACCACACACATGAATTTACGTCATTCCCAATTTCTCACCCGTTTATTTTTTTCCCTTTCCTCCATTACAATTTTCTCCTCTCTGTTTCAATTACATTTGTTGAAAACCAGGCGTTGAG
>JAAXOA010001559.1:0-15573 GCA_036561885.1 Salina celebensis
GGTATCCTGGCTACTGGCAAAATAGTTTTTGGCAGGATTACAATCCATGGCACTTCCTTTCTTGTAATCCTCCAAGAGCCAAGGCTGGAATTAGCTTCGAAGGATTTACATCTGCGTTCGACTCGTACTCGTGGGCTGCACTAGGGCTGACAACTCTTTTCAGTGTTCCCTTCATTGGAAAGTGCTCGAATATTGCAAGCGTTTCAAAAATATTCAGCATATATCAAGTTTTGGTTTGCCAAGGGTATCCGAATCGTCATGGATGCAAGTGGATAGTGTGTGCTTGGATGTTAGTTGGTATTGTAATTAGCTACGGATATCAAGGAAACAATATTCGGGATTTGGTCAAGTCTTTGGAAACGGAGCCCCTGAATACATTTCCAGAAATTCTCAAAAACAACTTTTTGTTGATTACCCGACTTGGGGACAGAATGCTAGGAATCATAAGAACACATTTGGATGTATACCAATCTCAGGAAGGTCTAGAAAACATTGCAGGGTACATAAAAGGAACGCCGAGGTTCTTTGAAATTCTGTTTCAAATAGGGTACTTCAAGGATAATATTCAGGACTGTGGTGAGCAACCTTGCGATTTGTCCGAAATGTACTACAACCTTGCTAGCAACTTGATCTACCCTAAAACAGCGAAGGATGTCGCGATGACGGCGAACAATCTTCCTGAGCAATTTGCAAAGTTATGCGCTAAATCAAAGCGTGTCGCATTTGTTGACACTTTGTTTAATTTAATGACTGCCGAAAGTTTTATTCTCGACTTGGACAACGATACTAAAAATTTCGAGGTACATCTGAACACTAATCCGTGGCAAACCACGTATTCAACAGTGATGTTTAAAAACTTTGCAGTTCCACCGCATATTTTCAATACGAGAGTTTACAGTATTTTCCAATCTGGTTTAATACCCCTATGGACGGACCGTGTTAAAGCAGTTAAAACGAGGAAGAGCAAAATACTACATGAGAAACTTGAATACCAAGAGCGGTTGCCTAAACCGATCGGTATAACAGACAACGTTAGGACGATATTTTGTGTCTATCTTTGTGTTCTTTCAGCACCTTTTATCAGCATTCTCCTGGAATATAGTGTTCCTCGGAAGATTAAAAACATACTGATGGACTCACTGACGCATCCGTACGTATTCGCAGTTCAAAACTATGTCCAATACACCGTTCAGATTCACACCTACCAAATACGTTCTTCCCGTATTGTAAGGTTCCTTTCAAAATTGTCGTCACTACATTGTTGAGCAACGCGTAATGCGACCGCTAAAAGACAGACCATACTTATTTTATCGTCATTGTAGTGACGTATCTACTATCTTTTTTCGAGCGGTTTCTATGTGCCATAGGGAAAGTGTTCAGACCTCCAGACACAAAATGCAGCACAGACCGCCAAGTGTAGTGTAGTGCCTAACTGACACAAACTTGCTAGTGTATGAGTTTAAATTGTCAAATGTACTGTACAATGGTTGATTTTGACGGCCGCAGGAATATGCAGCTGAAAACCCCCGTATCTATTTAACAATATACATGTTTACCTAACTGCTTCGTAAACGGTTTGGTATTTTATTCGTAATCATTAATTATGCATTACATATACATATGCGAAATGCGATCTATAATTAAAAATAAGAGTGTTTATTCTTCTGCTTTTCATCGTAACATCCAAAGAACAAAAACCTTACCAATCAAAAAATGAGCTAGATTACATTTTAATTTACCCTAGTTTACCTTTTAAATTTCTTTACCAACAATCAAATTCTCATGCTTACTTCCTAATTTTCACAAGAAATATAATTTCAACATGTGTTTCGATAATTCTGATATAAGGACAATTATAGATTTATATGTTTTGGTGCACTCTGGATCTGGAAGGTAATTCCACACGACCAGGGTTTTGAACTGGCAGCTGCTTCTGTTTTAGGATTAGTTTTACAGTCGTAATTATTAAGTAGCGGATGCAGACGCTACTTTATGCGAATGGCAGAGCTGTCTGTCTGTCCGTCTGTCCGTCACACTCTGTTCCAACGAAACTACTGGACCGATTTCGATGAAATTTTGTACGATTGTACTATAGGCCAATGTAGTAGAGGTAATTAAATTTCAGAGCAATTGGCTAACTATTACAATAGCTAATTTCCCAATTAAAGTTAACTATAGTGCATTGTAAATGTCGATGAATTTTTAATTCGCTATTTCGATAGAGCTTTTTAAGCTGACGACTTTTGCTAGCAGCAACAGTATCTAATTTCGTCATCTTTACTAGTTAACGGAGCAATTAATGCTAATTTCATGCATTTCAAGTGGCGAAAATTTGTATTCGATATTTCAATTTGGGTATTTTTTCTCACTGCTGTTGCATCCGCTACTTTTCTATGTTTCGATTTGCGGTTTATTGATCTACTAAGTAAGCATCAGCTGTTTGCTTGGAGTCTCATGCTCCTTATATTTTCCAATTTTTTCTAGATGATGGAAAATTGTAGAAAATTTGCGGTTAGTTCTGTGTAAAATTGAAGCTTGTCATGTTTTTCATTTAAAAAATCTGGTCATTCGTGTTTTGAAACCTTGCACAACTAAAGTAACTTTAAGCTCAGGTTTTTAAATAAATTCTCTTCCTCTATAGCCAAAAAGGACTTACAATTAAAGAATTTTGATAAAGATTTTACCTGAATTATTATGACCATTTACGTTTCTCCGTAGCTAATTTACACCGAAACTAGAATTTCCTAGACAAAATTAATGCTAATGATAAATTACACACAGTAGCAGTAGTAGTATTTGATGCTTAATAATTTTAATTTAGGGTTCTGGGTGTATCGCGGTGAAAACTTGACAACCAAGCATTTATGAGACATTTTGGACGTCAGCAAGAATTCCTTGTACGGGTGAAGACGAATTTTATGACGCTAATCGCGGAATATGCGGCAAGGGGCTCGCTTGTCCAAAGAGCGTACCGACAAAAACTGTCCAGTGGAGTTGGACTTGATGCCTGAGGATGGCTTCACTCTAGGCATATTTTTTCAATGCATATTGTACAGGCCTGAGTAACATTTTATCCTAACGCTTCTAATACTCATGAACATGTAATTAGATAGATTTAAGATAATTAAAACAATTGGATGACAAACAATAAAACAACTTCCCATGGATATTGTGGGATTCGGATCCACAGCAACATACGCAAAATCCGTCAGTTGACTTGCTCAATGCTGGACACGTTGGTAATTGCGCTTGCCGACCGGCATCACACTAAAGTGTACAGACAATCAACGAATTGGGGCCTTGTGCCGTGGTCTTTGGAAACAACTTGGGCACCAATATTTCAATCCCACAAGAATACCAAAAGACAAATCTCAACAGAACTAAATCTTTAGCCGGTTTTATTTCAGTGGAACAAGGATGTGTACTAAATATTTGTACCAACAATTGGGAAGGCAATTGTGAAACTTTTACTAAGGAAACAAACATGGCTCTGGAAAATTTAACAAGCTTTTCTAAAAACATCTGTGTATATATATATTTTTGTATAACTGTGGTTTATATATCTTGTGTTTAATGTTTATCTCAAGACCACCTCCAAGTTGAAGCATTTTAAACTTTTGCATTTGGAGACAGGCTAGGCTGCGTGAAATATGAATCTCTTGAAAGCACACTTTGTGCTTACGGAAGTGGTTACTTCAAGTTTTGAAAATCTAGATAAAGAAACAAGACAAAAGATGAATCAAGTTTTACGTGAAGCCTAGATAGCCAAATGGGACACCTTTAGGAGATCGGATTGCTCTATAGGATGGCATCCAATTTTATAAATGCAGCGCTCTAATGTAAGATTAGATCTGTCTTTGCTAAGCAAAATGGGAAGTTCAGCGTGCAGTCGGCGTAATTCCGGAAGTATACCGCGTGGACGTTTAAAAGAAAACTTGGATGGAGATTTACTATGCACACACGTTTCAGAGTAGATGCTTGACGTTCCATAATTTCAGTTATTGCAACAGACTCAGCTTTAGCGTCGTCAGTGAATGCAAAGTCCGAGAGACCTACCATTGGTACGTGAAAGTCAGAAACTTGAAATACGTAGGCAGGAATATCAAAATAGCATTAGAGGAGTCTCAATAGGAAACGGCTATACAATAGGTTGAATTCTGATATGTAGGCAGTCAAAGAAATACCTCAATCAGGGCAAATGGTCAAACCAAACCATTAAAAATATGTTTCAGTAAGGTATTTTTCGACTGCGTTTTAAATAATATATATTTACGAGTTTTCATTATACGAAAAAATATTGGGTACGAGTTTTGCGTTATTCGAGTTTATTAAGACGATTGTTTAAAAATCTCTGGCTGAATATATTTTAGAGTTTGCTAAGAAATTGATTTTTATATCGCCAGATATTGTATTTATTACAGTAAGAAGTTTGAACTTTGAGCAATATATGGTATGGTTTTGGTCGTATGTGTTAATGTAATACATATTTAAGCTGAAACAAAGATTGATATGATAATACTTAACCCTAAAATGAATTATATAATCTTACGAGCAATATTATTACATTAAAGAACCGAATTTTACAATGAAGAAAAAAATCCACTTACGTCTGGTGAAATATTACAAAACGTGTGTTCGGTAACAGCAAACTAAACAAACTTTTGCCGGGCTTCAAGTAGAGTAAAACTTCAGATACAAAACAAGAATAACCAAAAACAGAATCTTCTCTATATACAACATTTGCATTACAGGACATAAGTTCCAAATGCGACCATTCTTCCTCTCAAATAAGCTTCTTCGTTAACATTCAGGGTTTTCATCTTCTGTTTGTATACAACTTCCAAAACATTGCGTAAGAAAGGAACTAATTGGGTAGTACATACAGAGAACGGGGACTTTGAGCTCAATTAAAAACATTGCACTACATGTACATAACAATATTCTGGTATATATCAGTCGCTATCACTGTCGTACATGCCCGTCGGGCCGACACTCATGGCGGCGTGTTGGCCAGCAGGCCATAGTTCAATTATCTGGCCAAATTCGTACGGTTCATTTTCTGGGAAAGTTAAGGCGCGCTGGCTTCCAAATGGCAATGTTTTAAAGTAAACCTTCCGGGGACCAGTTGACCATTTCTCGATCATTTCCTGCTCCGGCTGCAACAATCAATCCATGTAAATAATTTGTCTTTCTTGGGCTAAACATCGCAATTGTTTGTTAATTACCTTAACGGCACCTCCAAATCGCAGTATTCTCAAGTTGTCCATTTTCATAAAGGCTGCATCAAATATGAATCTGCCGAAAATACACTTACTCTCACTGCATATTTCAAGTTCTTCCAAATCTAAAAACAACAGAATCCACACGAAAGTTACATAGAATTAGAACTAAATGATTTCTATTTCAGCACCGATTTAAGACCACTCACGATTCAAGTTTGTAATAGTGGCTGGCTGGTCTTTAAATAACTTCCGCCATAACGTCGGATTTTTTGGTACCGTTGCTACCCCAGTCAAAATTTGTACAAGGTCACCCGTATCCAGATTAAGACCCAAACGCGTGAGATTGGTCATGGAATGACAAAGCTTTGTCATAAATGCAAGTGCAAAGTCAAATGGCATTCCGGAAATACTCAGATCCAACAGCTTTGGGTACGGTGGAAAACTTTCTGTGACCAATTTGTTTACAAGTTGTCTTTCCAATTTTTCTTTCTGTTTTGCTGTTTTCGCCCTGCTAAGTCTGTCAGGTGTTGGAGATTTGTTCCAGCTCAAGACAAGCTTGACTAAAGAATTTGAGGCCAAATGGGAAACCTTGAAACCATCAGATTCCACAACAGGATGGCAACCAACTGCTAACTTCAACTCCTTTAGTTTCGGTAGATTAGTCGAATTGGATTTCCCTTTGCTAAGCAAAATGGGAATATTCGTTTCCAATACGCGTAGCTCCAGAAATTGAGCAGGTGGAAGTTTCATTGATCTGACAACAGGCACCGTTGAAACATTAGAAATCTTTACTCTTTCCAGAGCAGCTGAATGATGTTCCAGAAATTGAGTGATTAACACAGATTCAGCGCTCGCGTCAGGAGATGTTTCAGAACCAGAATACAGCTTGAAGTCAAGCTGTACTAATTTTTTTAAAGGAGTTCTAAATCTTTCAAGGTCCGTTGGTAGTCCCTTAAATTGTAGATGTGTCAGTTGTGGCAAAGGTGTGGGCCAGTTGTTTGGTCCGGACGAGTAAGAACCCACATTCAAATATTTCAAGATGACATGGCTGTTCGAAATATCCAGAATGTTTTGAAGCAAACCTTGCCATGGCTGGAAATTCATTATGTAATCCCATGAAACCACAATACTTCTGAGGTTGGGAAGCTTGAAGTCAAATTCTTTTTTTCCATTTAATCGATACTCTTCATCCGGGTTTAAGCCATTTTTTCCCATTCTTAATGATGCGACAGAGCGTGAAAACTCCCGTATGACAGCAACATCTTCAGGTAGGGGTAGTTGACCTATTCTTATTTCAATGGGAAGCCTTGGCTCCGATATGGCCATGAAAGCAGGAATATGTTTTGGAAGACGTTTACGAAAGAACTCAAGACTGGTTTCAACACCTTGCCCAGCTCCTTTAAATATAAATTCTTCCATATCTGTGGTGTAATTGTTGTGAAGGTCGATCACTGGCAGGGATGTGGAGCAACAAAGCCCCTTGAATGACATTGATTGCCATTGTTTGCTCACTAGCCGCAGGTTTCTAGATGTTCTGAAAGGCTCTCCAGAAGCTGTGTATTCCAGAATTCTTTCAAGCACCTGAAATATAAGGCATAGTCAGGGTTTATTTAAACAAATTGTAAGACTTGGAATTTGTAAGATTTTTTTTTATTGTTACCTCATCAATCTGGAGGGCAGGATGTGGACCGTCGTTGAAGGCCATCGTTTTGTATTTAGAGGAATATGTTTTTCACGATAACTACAACCAGCAATCCAATTAACACTTCTTATAACCAACGCGTTCAAAACTCACATCTTTGCTTAAAACGACCAACGTTTTCATTTGCTACAAAGTTTAGTTTCTACTCCACGAATTTTAACACAAATTTCACTAAAAGAAACTACTTCATTGGTCTTTAGTGTTGTGACAGATTCTGTAATGAATTTGTTACTTAATCAAAATTAAATACCACAAAACTTTATCCATACGAATGGCTGAACCATTCAGCTCATGTAAAAGAGTAAATAAACACAGCTTATAAGCTGCTCGATATGAATTTTTTGTTAAAATATTGTTAGGAATCGGTTTTGTTTGTCAGGGGTTTGAAAGGGGGACATGCACGCATCACAAACAAGCTTGGACGTCGATTTGCAAAGTCTCTTGGAATATACATGGGGAGCATAAGTGGCATATTTTAAAGCATAAACGAGTGGTTAATACTCGTGAGTATCAATAATTATAATTACTAACGTAAATATCAGTTGTAGAATGCACAGCCCCATCGCAGAATACGCGTGTAGGTGCGTGAGATTTTATTACCAGTCGTCAAAATGCCTGTAACATATGTTATATCACGTAAGAATTGTATTGGTCAACCTGTTGCTGCAAGACAGCCACCTTTCGTTTTTTATTCTTCTTCGTTTTATGTTTGTATGCATTATTAGTATTGCGTCATGAAGTGCTCCCCAAGCACAGGGAACTATAGAATTGACAGCACTAGCACACAAAATATAAATGCTTCAGGTTCATTAACAATGCGACTAGGTTACTAGGTAGATAGGTAGTTTGTTATATCTTTGTTATATCTAATCTTTGAGTGCCATGGTTTTGTGTTTTGCGTGAGTTGTATGAGTTTGTGCCGGAATATTACCATTCAGTTATAAGGAAATGCATGAATACCGAAAAAGAAAATTTTTCCAGTCTGTCTTCATGAAATTCTTGCATTGCAGGAGATCTCAAAAATACGAACATACTATCTCTCAAATAGGCTGTTTCGTTCATGTGAATGTTTCTGGGTTTACATCTTATTGTGTCCAACTTCCATAACATGGTTCCTTAATGGAACCAGTTGGGAAAGAATGGGTAAGTATACCACACAGAGAATGGGGAATTTGAGTTCAATAATTATATTCATAACAATATTCAGGCATCAATCGCTATTAAAACCCAAGGCGGCTACGGCGTTCATTGTTTTCAAACGTGAGTAATCAATAATCTACATAAATCTCCCAAAGACCGGATATCCAGTTTAGTTTCATTTCATCCTCCACAGATAACAAGCAACAAAACAAACAATGTATGCAAATATTTTAGCCAATCTCTTGCTAAGTATTGTAACTGCTTCTGCTTTGTTACTTACTGTATCAAAAAATCTTGCTTATCTGCGGAGTCATTGTTCGAATAAAGTTCAATAACTGATAAGGATATATGGAGTTTAGTGCCTTGAATGACATCGATCGCCATTGTTGGCCTACAAGCCGCAGGTCGGAAAATGTTTTGAAGAGTTCTCCACACACTGCGTACTCTAAGATTTTTTTCAGTGTCAAAAATATACTGCATAGTCAAGGGTAGCCTGAAAGTAATTCTAAGACTGGAAATTTTTAGGATTTTTTGTTATCTCTGATTTCAAATTTGAAATCTGTCTTGTTTTGTTGAGGCCAGGATGTGGACCATCGTTGAAGGCCGCTTCTTTTTATTTGGAGGGATTTTTTTTTTCACGATAACATAAGTGAACAATCCCATGAACGATTCCTATTTCGTTGATATCAAGATCAGATGCAATTATTATATAAGTATGATGGGGATGTGGGGAGGTTTTGAGAACTTTGCGTTTGCTATAAACTTTACTTTCTTTTTTCTTTGCTATGTGCTATTTCAGTTTTGTCTTTAATTAACTTTCTCCAAAATGAACTCTGAACTTAGTAGAATAAGAATACTATAAAATTCCCAAAACTTTGCCATTAAAACGAGGGAACATTTGTAATGATACAAAAATAGTTAATCTAAAACAGCTAAAACGGGCTTGACGGGCTTTGAATCTCACTTGTTTCCTTCCCAAAAATGGTGAGGTTGTACGTGAAGCCTTTATTACAGAACCCAGTATCACAAAGTACATATGCTTTTTCAGCTTTGTTACTTTCGACAGACAGCTAACAACTGAGGATTACACGAAGAATCGTGAGCTCAATTTGCACGTTGATTCAGCATTGTTTTGGTCTTGAAATGGTGTCGTGCATGTATCACGTACCACCCGACCGCCATACACGTTCACTTGGAAAGTTTTTTAGAACTTAAATCGTAATTGAGCTTACGGTTCAAACAATCGTCATGGCGAAACTAGTGTCCGCTGAATGATGCACAGTCCCATTGCATAGTAAACATTCATACAATATGTGTGCAAGACAGCCGCCTTTCATTCCTATTTCTGCTTTGTTGTATGGGAGCGTTCAGAATTTATTAACAGAAATCCTTCAATACGTATTATTATGTTAATATGTATTGAAGGATTTCGATAAATACAACGAGAAACAAACCTGAGAATACGAAAGAGTTAAAAGTCACGTTGATCAGAATGGTTTGTGCCATGTTCGAATCAACTATTTGGAAAAATGCGTTAACGCTGCGTTCCCAACACAGTGGATTGTACAGTAACAAGATGAAGCTGAGGTTATTAAGGTTTCCTTTGGGCTTGACAAATCTCCTTTGCAGCAGGTGAAAATAATTATTCAGCTTGGCATATAAATGAGTATGAAAATACTTTCATACAAATACTAAAACGTCGACATTCAGTGCTTAAAAATGCCGAATAGCTCCCATACTAAATTTGTGGAGTAGAGTAGGCATTATTATCTAAACTCGTATTATATCAAATCAGCTTTAAGGTTCAGCAGATGAATATTGAATATTACACATTATGTACATACATGCGTTATGAATAAGCCAAAGTTCACAAATCATGTTTGATGATTCTAAACGGATCTGTCGATTTTAGGATACATTTAGTGAACCACTACCATCTTGCATTAATTATGAACACTGTAAAGATTTTTTTGGTTTGTCGTATTTACATATTTACGCTAGTCCGGGTCATTACTAGTATGAAGTTATGAATTATTTATATCAAATATTTTTACTCAGCAAAATTCTTATCATTCAGTTTGTCAACGATTCTTTGCATAAAAGTTACACCATGGTTGTTTCAGGACGGTTATTTTGTATTTGTATTAATTTTACGCATCATTATCAAACATTATGAAACCGATAAAATTGAGTGCAACTCAATACATGTCTTCGGCTTACCGGATAAAAATCCCAATCCAAAAAATGACCTTTTACCGATCCCAACTAACTACACATTTTAAGGCTTTAAATATTTGGAGGAAAACATGAACACATTCGAAATGCAAACCTTTTACACTAAGTATCCATCCTGTATCCGTATCCATAAAGATAGGCACATGAAACCTTATCTAGTTGACCTCCTAACACTTCACCCAAAGTGACTTGATAAACCACTAATGAGCGAAGTCAATGATATTCATATATTTCACGATCAACTTTCTACTCAAACATTTTTGCTTCTGAAAGATTAGTCAGTTCATTCAAACAACATTGCGCTTATCAACTATCTTAAAATGTTTTTTTCTTTGCTTTGTGAAAAAAAATTCTTCATTTTATCTACTTCTTCCACTTTATCCACTTATTTGAATGATTTTCTTGGAATAGTCGGTTCCAGTCAACACACAACTATTACATTGCTGCAGAGTAACAGCCAAACATTTTGTGCTTCATTGTTGCTACATGTTTAGTGTTTATATGTGTGGTTGGTATTTTCGTAATATCCATGGCTCGCTTTTATTAGGAGCTAATATTGCATTGTGGTGTTTTGAAACAAAGAGCTAGTTTGATGGTTCGTAACAAATAGAATTATTAAAAACATCAGGGAATTGATAGATATAGAAAAGGATATCAGAGTATCTATTTGACTTTGTGAGTGCTTACAAAATACATCAAAGAAACAAGTTTCCTAAGTGAACAACCTATGTTGCTGGTTTCCAAAAAATTGCGTAACAATTCGGCAAAAAAGTGCATACAGTGTTGCCCAAAAAGTGCCTCCCTTAATCAAGCAGTCATTAGTCGGCGTCGATGATTGCTATTTTAAGTGTACATAAAGGTAAATCTTGTAGTTCATTACCGAATATCTTTTTCCCTATAAAAAGTTAGTTATGACTCAGTAAATAATGGCAAGCATACTTGTGTCTTAGTCTTGTGTGTCACAGAATACTATCTACTAGTATGAGGGTGTTGCTTGCACAGTGCGCAAACTTTCGGAACTTGAGAGTCGAAAGACCTAACAGTTCACTGGGTCAGTTGCAAATTCAATTGACAGGAATCGTAGAGACGCCAATATTAACTGACCGTGAACAGAAAGCTGCTCGTGAAGAGTTAATAAATCGTATTGGGCCTCGATATGATGTCCATGCAATTCACATGGTTAATCAAGTGATGGACTGGAAGACTCGGAACAGGTGAGTTGAACAAACACCAGACCGTTTCACAATGTCAAGCTTTAGTAGCGAAAGCCATATCATCCTTATAAATTTATAATCTAAAACAAGAATTATGCACAGGGTAAATGTTTTAAAAATGGTCAACTGAACAAGATTTATCAAAATTCAAGATTTAAAAATTCCGCCATTAAGATTAGTTTAGTTAAGTAATTGCCCATTTAACTAGTGAAGTGCAACGAACTCTATTGAAATGTTTAATAAAAAGTTTTCATCGTTTACTAAGCACTACAGTTAACATTAACTGCTCAATTAACTTATAAACGTGACAACTGTAAAGCTTGAAACTGTGTTTATCATGATGACCATGAAGATGATATCCTGAAAGTTTCAGCGGAATTCGTGTAACAGTTCTCGAGATATAAGGTGAACAGACGGACAGACAGACAGAAACGACGATCATATAAAGTAGCTTACGCCACTTAATAAAAAATTCAGAAAGGGCGTCCGGTCATTGATTTTATTACCTTTCTCATTAGTTCAATATTTTATCTTTTTTTCATCAGGGTATGGAAGGTTCAAATCACTGGCCTCAAGTCAACCGACGAAAAGAATTCCAATGGTGAAATGAAATCATACGTTTGTTTGGAATTGATGGATACTGGATTTCACCTCCCGAGGTCAACGCCAGGTGGGCATGGCATTACAGGCGAACATGTATCTGCTGACATGGAAGTCCTTCTTCAAATTAACGGCTTCCCCCTTCTTTTAAACGGTAAAGCGTCAGTAGCTTTCTTAATCATCATATACTGATATACATATTTTGCATACAGAACCGTTTCGGGCATTTTCTGACGAATTGGGACGAAGAATTGTTCAAGGGGAGAAAGTTGTTCGTGCTCGGGACCTCAGGAAGTTGGGAAAAGTTTCACCAGATCAAATAAAAATTAAACTTTATGGCATATATAAGAATGTTGAGCCAAAGGTGATTTTTCGATCACATGTTGCTCCCTTGGATATAGCGGAGTCCAACTGGGAAATTTTTAAGGGCCAATACGGAACTGATGTAACGATTCTAGCAAAAGATGGCGACCTGATTGACTGCCATCGTGTTCACCTTGCAAGTAATTTGTATTTCAACGCATCACTTCTTGTTTTAAATACGAGGTTTTCTAACTAGGCTGTTTGATTTTAGGAAACTCAAGGCACCTTTACGAACGGCTCTTCAACCCACTCCAGAAACAGAGGGTGGTCCAAATGTTAGAACTAACTAGGCTTCAAGTTGAAGCCTTTGTCAGGTATCAATACTGTGGATTTACTGACAGGATTTTGGAGTGCCCTCATACTTCGTATATTGTTTTGAGAACAGCCAATTGGTTTAAGATTTCGGGATTGTGGCAAGAACTCAGTGCAAGTCTTCTACAAAAGGATTATTCCTGGTTTCCAACCGAAGTGTCTCAGGAACTAACTAGATTCCTCCGCCGTTTGAAGTCGAGTGACGAGAAAACCAAACAACTAATTTGGAAACTTTCCAACCCATCCAGTCAACGAAATGAAGATTCCCCAGCGGAAGCTGTGTTTATTAATGGAGAAATTAAAAATCAGGAATTTTTGGAGCCACATCTTTTTCAAAACCCGCAATCCACCAACATAGAAAAAGAAAGTTGTTCAGACGGGGTGAAAGTTGTCATGGACTTGACCACGGATCAGTCTTCAGTAAACGATCACATTGAAGAATCCGGACAGGATCAGTTGTTGAAACCTCAAGCTTTTGAATACTACGGGGACATTTTCAATGAAGACGAAGATCTGACGTCGGAGCAAGGTTTGAATCCGGCTGATTCAGTTGAACGTCCTTGTGATGAAATTGAAACCAATCTCAGACAAATAGCGGAAAATTACCCTGTAGCTCTACCAGAAGCAGTAAAAAATGTTCGGAGGTCTACGAGGCTACAAGGTATGAAGCCGAAAGTACTGCAATATCAAGGTCGTCAACTTGACGAGTCTTGGCAAGCAGCTCTCGGACGTGATGCAGCAAATAGGAAAAACCAACCAGAGTGTAGAAAACGTGTTTATGGGCCAAGGGATATTCGGAAGGACCCAGTACTTCCCAAGATCGCTATATTTGCTGGTTCGGAAGTGAAACTGGAGAAAGTGGAGCCTATGGAGGACGGAAGTGATTATTTTAACTGATTTGGTACACACGGCTTCAAGAACAAGTAGTTTCAAGTATTTTACATCCAGAACCTCACTCAATATATAATATAAGCAGTTTTAAGTTGTGGAAAAGTTATACATATTTTGATTTTTAATGGTGACCTTCTTGGAACATGAAAACGTCACTGGCCTTGGCAGCAACCATAGTCTAACATACACATCATAGTGTTGCGTAAGGTACTGATAGAACCTACATGAATTGGTGTAAAATATGCGTTAATGAGAAACCCATCTGTTATTTTAAGTTTTGCTAATACCACCAGAACACATATAACTAGGCTAAAATACAAATAGTAAGCTCTTTTTGTATTGATATTGATGAAATATATAATGAATACCTGGTAAAAATTTCAGCTCAAACAAATGTAACGTGCGGGAGGAGTTGTGTTTACTGTCCAGTTCAGGGAAGTAAGAAAAGTGTAGTAATGATATAAAGAAACTTTAAATTCCTTAGTAAAGATGTAACGATTTTGTTTAAAAGCTTAGAATTTGAAATAAATCAAGTTTAGAGATAAGCTGATGAAAATTGAATGTTTCAATATTTTTCCTCTCAAATTGAAGGGCAATTGACTGGTATTTGACATTGATCATTTCTAGGGCCTATTCCTAATGATCTCCAAAAACTTTCTCCTTTACGAGCAAACAGTTTTCGTTGAGTACAAGTTCATCCATCTTATCCCGAAAGTCCCGCAGAATGCTCCTACAAATGACGAGTCTTCCAACTACCGATGAATAAATCACTGTTTACTATTTGACATGTTAGCACAAGGAGTTCAGCAAGCATATGAACACATTCACTCCCAGTTGAAAACTCAGATTGCAAAAGCAGTTTGCGAATTTTGTGTGAAACCGTTAGCTTCTCACTGGACCACTTTTCGTCACGTGAACCACGAAGAGATCTGTTTCAATAGTTTTAAATGGGGAATACGTATGTATGTAATTACGTATGTAATTTTGGCAAGAGCTAGCATAAACAAACAAAAGTTTGAAAGACTTGAAACCAAACAAAAATATTTTGGCGGTGGCTACGCATGAAAGAATGTCATAACACAAGCGCTTATATACTTCGACACAATTCGAATTATAGTTTTTATTTTAAGGGGCATTTTTAAAAAAACTTGAATTAAATTTTTTATCCCTCGCTTCGTACAAACTGTAGAAAAAAATGATTTGTCCCGGAAAATAAAAAATGAGAACAGCTTTTTTATTTTTATATGTATGAAGAAGAAAATAATATTTTCTCCATTCGCCACAAAGGTGCATTCGAGTTTCTCATTCATGCGCGTGTGTTCTCAGCTCTTTGTTCAGTCGAACTTTGTTCACTCAGCGCATTTCATTTTTCGCACTGTGCCCCAACATGTCTCAGCTGAGTGAGCGACCCCTCAAAAAGCTTTTTCTCGGCATGCATTTCTTCACAACATCGACTAGCCAGCACATTTCTCTGCTCATTTTCGCTGAAAAAAAAATCTTCTTGACCAAGTCTCAGAAAATAATTTTTCTTTTAAAAACCGTTAAGGAATCTTAACTGCCAGTTAAGCTAACCACTCAAGGATGGAGAAACCAGTTGTTTTGGCTCGCGTAAGTTCCAATTTAATTAATTAAGTGGAGTAATCAGTGAAATTGTGTGTTTAGCTGGTGGTGGTAGAGTAGGAGAACAAATTTAATTGTTGGAGGAGCTTTTAGAACAGTTAACTGCAATTGTTAGAATGTGTCCAAATTAATCAGTAATTTAAAAGTAGTTTCAGTTGGTAGTGTAGAAAGAGTGATTAGGAAGGAAATTTTTGGAGGCTGGTTGGAGGGGAAGGAGGATGACTGGACTTTGAATTGTTTAGAAGGAACTAATTAATTGTTTGTTTATTTCGTG